>CM053502.1:168906580-168933927 GCA_028627145.1 Eidolon dupreanum | reverse complement strand
GGGGTCCTGCCTGCTGATTGACTTTCAGCTTCAGGACAAACCACTGGGTCTGCCCTTGGAAAGGCAGAAAATGCTTTACTCGTCTAAGGTCTGAACTTCTAGAAACTGTGAGCTCGAAGAAAAGCACCACCTGGAATTAAAAGGACTTCTGAGGAGGAGAACAGTGCTCCTCGACCGGCCAGCCGAGGGGGACACAGCCCAGAGCAGCCGGGCTCTCTCAGCCCCACGGTGCTCCCAGCAGGCCCTGCCCATCCTCCTGGAGGATGGAGGCAAGCAGAAGGGAGGACTAGCTGCATCTCTTGAGCAGAGGAAAATGAAGGCAGTATTTTGGAAAAGCAGATAAACATGGATGAGTTGGGAACCACGGTGGGTAGAGATGCAGGGAAGCAGACCCCCACCCAGGGCTGCCACCAGCCTGGGCAACCCCTTCATTTCTCCCAGGGTGATCCAGGTGGGAGGATAGTTATGGTCGGAGGCCTGGTCTGCACGTGGGGACTCGCAGACAGTGGCCCAAGCAACAAAGAGGGGCCCATTCTTAACTGAACTCATAGATGCCCCTCCTCCTACCCTCATTCCCCCACCCAAGAGAGGACAGACTGGGGAGGCAACCCACGTGGGAGTCACGCCCCACAGCGGTTTGAAAGCCGAGGTGGAGTCCAGGGACGATGAGGTAAGCAGGGGGAAAGTGAGTCGGGAAAACTGGAGCGTAAAGGCAGATGACACAGGCAATGAGTTTTCACAGGCTGGAGGAAGAGACGAGGGAGAGAAATGAAATGAAGCGGGAAGTGGTCAAGGGTAGAAAAGAGAGTAAAAAATGGGAGCAGAGATTTAATTACTAAAAGGCACAAGAGCCGAGCTTTGATCCCGGCAACATCGTGCATCCCCACAAATTTACAATGCAAGCGGAAGGACAGTGATGTCAGAATACACATAACATTCATGTGCGAACCACATCAAAACTGGCATGAGAAGTGGAGGGGAAGGACAGCAATTAAAGCGGCGACTGTTTATTCTCTGGCTGCTGCTGCTTTTGCGATGCCACTTACAATCATCCTCCCCCCCCCCCAAGAGGAGGCATTGTTGCCAGTGGATGTAGACTTTTAAGGGTTTAGAGCAAGAACAAGAAAAACCCCGCAGCTTCTATATTAATATCTCATGCGCTTTAGAAACCTGTTATAAATAGCAGAATGCAGTTTCGCTGGTAGCTCACAGCTGTATCGAAATGACACGAATTCAAGGTAGGATGCAAATCGCGGCCCACGCCCGCTTCCCCCGCCCCCCCCCCACAGCTGACGCTTCTCCCAGTGCGTCTGAAGGAACAACCATCGTCATTCATAACTACAGCTAGCATCACGACCTGTGTCGGGTCCTGTTCCAAAGGCTTCACAGCGACCAACTCCCTTAAACCTCAGACCAACCCAATGAGAAGCCCCATTCCCACGTAACCTGTAGGGAAACGGAGGCAGAAAGCAGTTAAGACATTTGCTTAAGAAATAACAGAGCTGGGATTTCAACCCCAGAAGTCTGGCTCTGCAGGCAGGACAGAAAAGCCAGAGGCTGGCTCCTTTCTGAGTTCTTGCTGGGGGACAAGTGGCTCTAGGCCAACCCCCGCTCTGCTGGGGGACACCCTGTCAGGGGTGCTGGACCTGTGGCAGCTGGAGCCCACTTCCTTCTAGATTCACTCTCGGACCAAGGGACAAATATTTGAACCACATTTTCCTCGCCTACCCAAGAGCTAGATGCTGAAAATGTCTATACCATAATAAGATTAAGAAACATACATTTCTCTTAAATGTATAAAAACCCATGTACTGACTTTTTTTTTTTTTTTCAAGAGAAACAAGAGAAAACACGCCAACTCCACTCGGAGTCAACTTAATAAGCACTTGAACGTTTATTGCATCAGAGATGAGTTTCAAATGATAGCAGTTACCACTGCTGGCCTTGTCTGTCTCCCCCCAACTCCCAGAAAGACAGCGAGTCCCCTTTGTGGCCAGGGGCATGGCTTTAAATTCCCCGCAGCCCTTAGCCCAAGGTGTCACACCCTGAGGCAGTCGCTAGCTGATTGTGGAATTGAAAAGGACTCAAAAATGCTGATAGCCAGATGCCCCTCCCTTGGGTTTTGGCACAATCCCCACAGTATCTGCTCTGAGGGTCTCTGTGCACCAGCCCAGTCTGGGGCAGGCTAGGGTGGGGAGGGCTGAGCTCCTGGCCCTGCGGGAACAGGGGTCTGTGGAGGGGAGATGGTCAGGCAGGGAAGCGGAAGTTGTGTTGGGCAGAATGGTGGGGACACTTTGGTATTTGGAGAACCATAAAAGGCGAGAAATCATGCAACCAAAGCCTTTTAACCTTTTGGGGTTCCTGCTCTTTTTCTCAGAAAAACGCGCATACAAACACATTTTTCCTTATAATTTCAGAAGGCTTACGAACTCCCCTGACACTGTTCCATGGATACGCATTGACCCCCAAGTTAGAACGCCCTGATCTATTCTAATCAGATTGGAAGCTGAGGGTCACAGCGGTCAAGCCACTTACAAGAACTCACACAGCAGTTCATGGCAGAACAGAGATGGAACTTGGCCTCCAGACTTCTGGGAGAGAAAGAACGCTTCCCAAGGCCCCAAACCATGGCAGTGTCACGTGACAGGCAGCAAGACTGAGGTCGCCTGTGACTCAAACCTCGGCCATCAGTCCCACGGCCTTAGGGTTTGTCTGATGTGTGAAGAACTCGCCTCTGTGGACATGTCGTCTCTTCACATTCCAGTAGTCAGGCTAAGACCTGATTTTTTGCCTAGTGCCAAATCCAGATGGCAGTTGATTTTAAAAAGTCTGTGTTTCATTGACCAAACTGCCCCAGATCCCAGAATGGCCAGGGAACACTGAAGTCCAAGGCCCTGCCCCAAGCCCTTTCTCTTCTGAGCGCTGGGCTTACGAGGCCCTGGGTGTCGCAATGTTGGGGGACATTGCTCTATGGACACAAGACAAGCACCCCTGAGTCCTCGCCCATTTTATTCTGCATCAGGACTCTGTCTTGGGTCCTGATGTTTAAACATAAGACATAGATGCTGTTGGGAATAAATTTTTTTTTTTCCTAAAAATTACAGCAGACTAGGCAGTGCTCACTTTCGCGAAGAGCCTGGTGGAAGGGGGGGTGGAATCAGAGGCAGCCCCCTGTCCTCTAGATCGAGTGTCAACATTGGCATTTGATGCTTTTAGATATTTAGGTTCGAGAACTTGTCAGCATGTTTTCTCATGAATTAGATGATCTGATAATCTTTAGACAGAGACAGGAAAACACGGCTTGGGCCCTGGTCACCTGAGAGCCCATCATCATGCCCGGGATGGGGGCTGCTGCCATCACGCTGATTAACATGGCAGACACTCTGAAAATGCAAAGTCCCTGAGACGCTTCAGACGAGATCATCTGACCCTCATCTTTCAGTCTCTCAAATCCTTCTCTCCTACAGGCTTTTTTAACACGAGGCAATAAAGACACGTCGCTGTCCCAGATTAATCTATGAAGCCACTATAATTCTAATCAAAATGCCAGCCGGCATTTAAAAAATGGAATTAGACATAGACTCCAAAATTCATCCGGAAGGGAAAATGTGCAAGAAAAAGTAAAACATATTGAGAAAGAACATCATGGGGTTGGGGGCGGGAGAGGACTTTTCTAGTAAACAAAACAAGGCGAGGGCAGCACCGGAGCAGAAGCTGAAACAGACGCGTGGACGCAACAGACCGTGGACACGGGGATAAAGAAGGCGGTTCAGTTTAGTGGCGGAAGAGTAGACCGCGGCTTCTCAAGGGGTGGCCCGTGGACACGTAGGGTCCCCAAGATCCTTTCGCGAATCCCCCAGGTCAAACCTATTTTCCCATCAGCGCCTGGATGTTATTGGCCAGTTTCACTCTCGGCCTCTCGTCCAGGGGCTTCTGGGGGCTGCGTGACACAAGAAGGCCACACTCAACCAAACAGAGTGAGCACGGTGCACACTCGTACTTTAACATTTCCTGTTTTAATGTCAAACGCAACCTGTAAAAATAGATATAATCGACATGCACGGACGCCCTGCACGGCCCTCGGTAATTCTGAAGCGTGTAAAGGCATCTGAGCCAGCATGTTTGAGAACCGCTATAACAGAATATTAGCCGTATGCAGACTGTTCACTAAGCATTCGGGAAAGACAGAGTTAGACCTTTAGCTCACACCACACGCATAGAATTACACTGCAGATGAATTCCTGTGCTAACCTTAGGAAACAAATAATAAAGGCATTAGAGGAAAATAAAATAATTATTTGTATAATTCTGGGGTGAAGATATTAGGCACAAAGCTTAGGAGCCATACAGTATGAAATTTATAGATTGATTTTTGTTAATAAACATTTTTTTTTGTATAAAAAATAAAGTTAACAGGTTGGGGGGAAAATACTGGCAAAAGGTATTTAGAAGATTATTATCGAGAATACATAAAGGGCATGTTAATAGGAAAAGAACCAACAGCCTGGGTAAAGAATGGGCAACAGGTATGAATTGACACATTGTGGTAAGAAAAAAAAAAAGGCAAACAAACACGAAACTGTGTACAAACTGACTACTATCTAGAAAATGGAAATTAAAACAATGAAGTTTTTAGTCCATCAAATTGACAAAAATCACAGTCCTGGTAATATGCAGTGTGGGTGATGGTGGGAGGAAATGGGAGGATGACTGGTCCGATCTCTTCAGGGGACAATTTGGCATGTCAATCAACTTTCTTTCAACTCAGAGATTCCACATCTAGTTGTCATTCCTAGAGAAATCTTAATCCTCGTGCACAAAGACATATATACAAGAAAATCCACTACCCCATTTTTTTGAGCAGCGAAAAAAAGTAAGAAATCTAAATATCCACCAACAGAAGAGTATACTACGGTTCGTCTGTATTCTGGAATTCTATAAAGCAGTGGCAGAAAGAATGAGGTAGCTCTATATGTTGACATGAAAATATCGCCAGGAAATATTTAAAAATCAAATTGTGGAACCATGCGAAGGGGAGGACCCCTTTTAGGCAAAAGCAGTTTCCCGAGCTGTATATTGGCATGTGTGTATAAGGCACATGTATGTATTCAGACTCTAGAAGACCGTCTGGAAGGACCCAGAAAAAACTGGCAAGGATTTCTGTGGCATGGCAGAGGAAGAGACAAGGGCAATCCTTCCTTTCTCACTCTTACCTTTCTGTCTGTTTGAAATTTTTTACAGTGAGAATATGTTCTCGTATTACTCGGGCAGTTCTAAAAAACAAATAGGCTCCTCCCCTGACTTTGTGATCTTCTGAGGCATAATCTGATGCTTATGCTTTATGAAACTCCCTCCGTCAGACTGGGTAGGGGCAGCGGGGAGGAGTCTGTTTCCTAGTAGTTTGGATAACGGGGCTACACCGCAGAGCAGAAATTGGGGTCATTGAAGCTCTCAGTGTGGGTCCAGCCGTGAGACCTAAGGACACCCGTCCTATCTATTTTCTGGGGTCCTTTTGAGGATCAACAGATATCACGTTGGATGGCGCTGATGGCCTAGAGTTAGCAAAGGCCCGTGCCCTCCCTCAGTAGTCCACTGGGCCTATGGTGTCCTTGCTTACGTGGGCTCTCGGGCCAGCGGCAAACCTTCTACCAAATTCCATAAAACAGAACGCTGCCCGTTAGGCCATCGTCTATTTCAGATGGTGCGCCTTTGAAATGACTGCAAATTGGGGAGAAGAAGGCTCTCTGTCTAAAAAGCCCGCAAATGTAGAATTAATTACCATTTGATTTCCCAACCACTGAAAACTCTTCATTTTGGGAGCCCTGAGCAATATGTCATGATTAAAAATGACTGTAATCCTTTTAACTGGACATCGGGCTCCTCCTCCAGTGACGGTGACAGGGGAACCTGCTTCTGAGGGGAGGAGGCGTGGCCACGCCACCTCCCTGCCTGACGCATTCCCCATGAGGCTGTAATGCTGTCACTGTCAGGCACCTGATTGTTTTCCTCTTTCCATGTCTCCTGCCCCTAGTTACTCTAGGCTGACGCGGAGGTTGCTATGTGTTATCTCTTGGGTTCTGTTGGTAATCGTTCCTCAAACCTCAAACCGAGCTCGTTTCTCCCCACACCAGTGCTAGCCGTCTTCCTTTTCCACTCACTGTGCCTGGGGCTGAACCCTTGGAATTGCTCTCACACTTCCCTCCCACCCCACCCCCCTCTCCCCAACCCTCTCCACCCGCCTCCTCATACTGATCTGAGTGTCTAGCTCCCATCTGAGCCTGTCATGGATTTCAATCTTGGGCCTTTCCTTTGCAAAGTCTCATTATTTTACCCCACTGCTGTTTCCTACTGCAAGATGCATATGCCTAAAAGCAAAACAACAACAAAACCCAACTCTGATGATGTCTGTCATCCACCTGCTCCACATCTGAGCTGGTTCCCTGGTGTCCAGGAGAAGGTGGCTGCTGCTCCTTCGCTGGTATTCAGTGCTCTCAGCATCCCAGCCCCTTCCCCGGAGCAATCCTCCCGACCCTCCCCACCCCGCACCTGGGCTTAGCCGGCACAGCGCCCTCTCCCTTGCCCACCGTGTGTGCTAGTCTGTAGGAGCATCTGTTGCTTACACCGCTGGGGCAGACGCACGCCGACTGGTAGCATCCGGTACGCTCCCGGGGCCAGCCCCCTGCCAACCTTGCTGACGGGATGAATGAGCACCAGCCCGGCCAAAGCCTGCAGGAAGGCCTGCTCTTCCCGGACAAACCCGATGCACCCGCCTGGGGCCCAGCTCGGGACGCTGGCCTTGCCTGGGACCTCCCTTCTCCATTCCCGTTAGGACGCACCCAGCGCTCCAAGCCCCGTGCAAACGCCACCTGCCAGCACCTGTCTTGATTTTCCTGCAGGATGTACAGCTTCCTTCTGGGCCGCACGCCCCACCTCGCATGCATTCTGTGAGGTTTTTATGACACTTAAGACTTATTCTGCTTTTAAGAAGTCAGAGTCATAGTCCAGGTCTTGGCAGCCACAGATGCGCGTAGAGGAAAATGAGTCACGCTGCCCTCCCAGTCCCTGCTCTGCCCGCTTTTGATGGAATGAGCTTCAAAGGTCTGGGCGGACCGCTTTTTGACTTTGTGACCCCAGCAGGTTTTGGTGTGGTGGGCGTTCAGTGAAAGGATCACGAAGGAAACAGGCAGGGTGGATGGATCTCCTCTGTTGGAACCGGCCTGGCTTGGGGACCGAGGACCTATACCATCCTTTTGGGAGAAGACTCTTCTTTTGTCCCTGCCCCTGGGGAAGGCCAGGGGGGTCCTTGAAAGGTCATAGCACCTGGCAGTCACCCCACTGGCTCCAGGGGCCTGCACCCCCTGCCTCTGCTTCTCTGATGCAGGGAAGAAAAGGCGTCAGGTCGCAGGGACCAGTGAGCAGGCAACAGGAGGTGGGGGGGGGGGGGTGCAGAGGAAGGCCAGGAAGCTTCCTTCCTCTCTTCCTCGCCATAGGCAGGGCTGAGGGCACAGACTGGGAAGGGGCCTGTGAGTGCCCAAGGAGCCAGATGTTCTACCCACAGCCACTTACGAGGTCCCTCGTCCGCCCCCTAGCCCCCCTCCCCCATCTGCTTCCTCTCTGCCTCCCTGGCTTTGCTGCGCTCTGGAGCTATGCCCCATCCAGCCTTGGTCTGCTCACTGATATGAGCTGGCTGATTCCTTTTTCTTAAAGTCTTGCTGGTTTCACATGGGTCCGACAAAGAGCTTTTAGTCTACCCTTGTTTCCATCGCTCCAGTCAGTATTTATGATAAGCTGCCTTGGTCGGTTGTTAATTAGCCATTTTTGTTTCTAATCTCGCATCATCAAAAAGATTGTTTTTAGTTGGCCGTTTTGTGGCGTAAATCCATTGTGAGAAACCTTTGCCTGTGTCCTCATTTCTCATGAAAATATTTTTAGAACATGGTCAGGGGATTAAAGGCCACTGAAAAACTGTGACACTTCTTAATAGACTCACTCAATAGAGAGAGGGATTCTTGTCCAAAGCACGTATTTCAAACAGAAAACACCGTGAGAACGGGGGCTTTTGGGGGGGGGTGCGCGGCTGATGTGGGAGGGGAGTTAGTGGCACACCTAAAATACCAAAGTGCTTTGTAATTGAAAAACCCAGCACCTCACTTTTGAGCATGGGTATGTCTGATGTTCCTGAAATTCTCCTCCACTTCCGGGAAGAATAAAGAAGATTGGGGCTGGGAACATCGCCCGGACCCCTCACGTCACCATCCCTACTGGAGACAGACAGCACCGCTGTCAGATTCCACCAGAACCTCACTCTTGGCCCTCACTTTTCTCGGGGAGGGGAACGGGGGTGCTTCTATCAGAGAGTCTTTCATGTGGGCTGAGGCAGCTGCCCGGGATATTTTGGCTTCAGCTTTAGGTGGTCTTTTTCCAGGCTGGAGCCCAGCATGACAATGGATCAGGAGGTGCCACCAAACCAGCGGGGACCGTATCAGAAGGAGGAAAGTTGTGAGGATAATAATCTCTGTAAGTTGTGACGGGCCGGCCAGTTTAAGCAGGGCCTCACAGGGAGTTCTGTTAATGTTTTCAGCCTGAACTCAGAGCAGGAATGATGTATATTTATATTATTGTGTGTGTGTGTGTGTGTGTGTGTGTGTGTGTGTGTTCTCATGTGTGTGTATATATTATATGTGTATATCTATCTATTTATTTACCCATCACTTTTTGTCTCTCGCTCCCTCTTTCCTGGATAACAGAAAGGGCAGAATAGGAAAGGCAGGGCCGCCATCGTAGACTCAGCAGTGCCCGGGCTGCCAGCGAGCATCATGGGTGGGCTCAGACGCATACCCTCCCATTGCACTGCACTTGAGTGCCAGATTCCTGCGGTAGCTCCTACTTGAAGACCTGGGGATCGACAGAACAATGCCTCCCCTCACCCCCAGAAGATGCTCTGATCCCCAGCACCGGTAAATGCATTACCTGCACGGCAAAGGGAGTTCATAGAGTGGAGGTCATGGACTCTGAGACAGGAGATTCTCCTGAATCGTCAGGATGGGGCTGATCTTTAGAAGCAGAGAGGTTCTGGCTGAGGTCAGAGAGATGGCCAAAGAAGAGACAGGACAGAGTCAAAGCGAGAGGGACCCGATCCACTGTCACTGGCTTTGAGAAGGAAAGGAGTCGTGAGCCAGGGTGCACCAAGGAAACAGGGACCTCAGGGTTTGTATCCCATAAATTTGGTCAACCACCTGACCAAGGCCGGGAGAGGGTTCTCCCCAGAGGCTTCAGGTAAGAGTCCAGCTGGTCAACAGCTTGTGGGACCCAGAGCAGAAACCAGGCAAGCCCACTGGCCTTTGACCTACAGAACTGTGCGATGATACATTTATGCTGCTCTAAGCCTCTGAATGTGTGGCTATTTGTTACAGCAGCCACAGGAAGCTAATACGGCTGGACGCATGCTGGTGCAGTGCTGAGGATGGCCCTGGCCTGTAGGTACCCGGATGTCCCGCAGCCGAGCGTGTGTGGATGCTGTAAGGGGCCTGCCATGCCCTCGGCAGGGGTGGCTGCTGATCGCCTGGATGCAGAGGACATACCTGGGTCACACCGTCAAAGGGGAAAGCATCGGGCTGTTGGTGGAGGGCCAGCAGCCATCAGTGACAATGCTGTTTGGCTGACTTGGTTACGAGTTTTCAAAAGCTGGGCCACAAGGGAAACGCGTTACCTCCACCTGCGAATGGCGTTTCAGAGGAAAATAAGCTAAAATTTGCTCTGAGTCGAATGAGAGGATTTCTTTCCTCTCTATTCCACATGAATCGTTTCTCCAGCACAGTCGGCATGCCACTTCGAATTCACCGCCACTCTTTCTTTCTATCGTCAACGCTGCCTCCTCTCCTCACGGGGGACACAACGCTCCTGATTGCACGGCCAGAACATGAGCCTAAGCAGCCGCGTGCGCTCTAGAATGTTCCGGCACTGCCTGCCCATCGCATACGGTGCCACAGAAAGAAGCCTCCTTGAATCACTCCCGCCATGCATGTAAGCGACGCTCTGGCGTCCAGCCCTCTTGCCTACACTTCAAACAGCTGGTTTCGTCGGCATGGCAGTGCCAAGGGCAGCGTGGCTGACGACCGCGGGTCAAAACACTGAAACTCCAGAGGGCTCAAAGGGGGGGCCTGGACCTCATAACGAAGTATGATGGGGAAGGAATTAGAAGCTGTCCAGGACTTGCTACCTGGGCTTTCCTAGAGACTCCTTCCAGGATTGTGAGGTGACAAGACCCACAAGTTGGGAAGTCTGTAGTGAGCACCCCAAAGACCCGGCAGCCACAAGCCCAGCACACACGGCTCCTCTGCTCCAGTGGGGTTGGGGGTGCATGTCCGAAAGTGCCCTGGGGAGAACCCCGTGGAGCAGCAGGTAGCTCGCAGGCCCCGGGCCAGGGCAGCTGCAATGCCTCTGGCTTCCTCCCTGCCCCGCTTAGAGGAGTCCCCATCCCCGACGTCTGTCCATCAAAATGCATGCCCATCTCAGCCAAGATGTTCATTCTTTAAGAATCCTGTACCACAGATGATGATGACTCCTGGGAGTAACAAGGAGTTCAAGTCCAGTTCACCTGGTTACATGAAGAAGAAAGAGACACGGGCCCCAGGTGAAGCCAGGTCAGTGGGTCCAGGAGGCTGATGCCACACCAACTAGTGGGGCGGGGGACCCATGCAAGCACTTAATGGGTGAACATTTTTTTTTCCCAGTTCAAATTCCTATGGTATATGCCCAAATGTACTGTTTCAAAGAATGGGATTAACCCGGAGAAGTTGAGATTAACCATCTTTAGTCTATTTTGGGCTGTGAAAAAGGTGTTCTGTTCCCACAAATAAACATGGGTTATCTGTACTGCCCAGAGGAAGCCAAACTCACTGCTGGACGGAATCCACACAGAGGCTGGGGGATTCCCATCTCGCGGCTGCCTACCAAGATAGAGACCCATACAGTCTCTCAGACCCACAGGGGCATCCACAAATATTCTCCAGGGACTCCCTGCTGTTCAAGATAAAGTCAGCTGGAGCTCGCGGGCTTCTCCCCAAACCCACCTGATTTAACGTGCATCAATGTGGGTTTCTGGGGGTGGGTAGGAACTCACACTTGGTTCCCTAGCGAAAGAGCACTGTAATTTAAACAGGGCTAAATGAGTCACTGAGAAGTTCAAACCTTCAGATGCTATTACTCATGCAAGTGAATAGTAGGGAGCTCTTTGGATGCTGCACAGAACAAAAAGAATACGACTTCTGAGAATGACAAGCCAAGGCACGCGAGGAAGGGGTAACTGAACAGAAGGTTGGTCCAATACTTAACACATCGGCCTCACGAAAAACACAGCAGCCAGAAAGGATATCTTGCAGGCGTGTCCTTGAGAGCATTCAGGAATCCTGACTGTTGTGACCCTGTGGGAATGAAACCGAAATTTAGTACCCGAACTTCCGCTTCCAGAAAACCGCTTTCATGCTGATGCCCTCATCTACATAAGAACAATAGGTGTCTACAGGTCGATTAAATAATTACACTGTGTATGTGCTACAGTACTCTGTATACTGATTCCAGATTGAGATCCCACTAAAGTCATGCAACAAGAAAACAGCAGATTCATAATTAGACCCAACATCTGCAGGGTATTTTTTTTCCGTAAAAGCAGATGGATGTCTGCATATTTCCCCACAAATTACAGTTCAGATTACTCTTTTGTTTTCCTCATCTTAATAGGAAGACAGAATACTGTATGTGATTTTTTTTCCTCTATTTTATGAAAGACTGTTTTCCCAGAGTTTGTTAACTTTTGCCCTGGACATCTAGAAACTAGGCTATGTATAAAAGACATCTTTCTCGGTGCCCAGAGTAAACAAGCTCGTAAAGCTGAAGTTTATTACTGACTCCTATTGGGTTTAAGACATTTTAATATGAACTGTCTGTGCAAGAAGACATTTCTTTAAGGGCTTGAGTAAAAATGCATCTGACAAGAAGCAATTTTTATTTTATGTATTAACATTATGGTTCTTATGACTAAGAGGTCATAAAAGGAACCCTGGAAGCTCCCATCTTGGGGTGGTGATGCCTGGTCCCTGCTGGGCTGCATGAAATCACGTGTTTGGGGACGTGATCTGGCCCTGGGAGCAATGAGATGAATAGGGAGAAGATACAACAGGACTGGTTCTAGTGCCTCTCTATGGCATTTTCTGCCGGTGTGGCTGCAACGTGGGAGTTTACAAAGACCCCTCTTTGTAACTGACCTGTGTCCAGCTACGGGAAGGCTGTGAGTGGGACAGCTCCATATTCTTCCTTGAGTTCCCATGCTCTCTGTGCTGGCCTCCCCTCCTCCCTGTGCCCACTGGCTACCACTGAGGCACGAGGATGTGCCATGTGCTAGGATGCCAACTGGTGGGAGAACGAATGCAGGAAGCTTAGGGCTTTCTCATCCTCCCTGCTAAGCCAGCAGGGCAGAGCCAGCAAGCGGGCTGCTACAGACCTCAAAGCAAACACAATTTTGAGGCAAAATGAGGAGAGAAGAAGCAATGACTTCCTTTTCCTACTGGGCCCAAACTGTATGGATTCCCAAACTCTCTTTCCTCTTCCAGGAATCCCAGACCTCGGCTTGCCAGGAATCTTTGCGGTAACAGAATTCGCGCCGCACCTTCCCCTCCCAGTCCTGTGCTGGCAGGGAGGACTCAGGTGACAGTCCCCCAGCTACTCTCAAACAGCCTTCTGCCTTTACCAACATCTTCAGAATCTTAGGGGGAAATTCTGTCCTTCCTGAAAGCATCACCCGCCAAGCCAAATGGGGGGCGGGGGGCAGGGTTGTTTAGTGGGGGCGTTTGGGAGGGGTGCAGAACAAGCTGAGAGGAAAACTTTTACTTGTTTCTGTCTAAAATGTTCAGGTGACTTTCAGATCAATTCTGAATGCTCTTTTAGTGGAAGATTGGATTAGCAATAGAGAAGCATAAACCGCAGCAAACTAAGTTTGCTCAAGCCAGGGTGAGTGACACTTTAGAGGAGATGAAAAGTGAAATGTATACCATGACTGCGGTGGCAGGTGGCTGGATTCACTGTACGTGTGTGCGTGCATGTGTGCGTGCGTGCGTGTTTCCTCAGAGTTTGTGTATGTGGCTGAGCAAATGAAAGCTGGCCCTCGATATCCAGAACGTAGGGGCAAAGCCATAAATACCATGGGATACTACATACAGGAAAGCACTCTGAAGTTACTCAAGATGATGTAGAAATGAAATGTTTAGACACTATTTTTTGGTGTCATAGATATTATGCTGGAATATGACTACTTATTTCTTCCACGGTTGTGTATGCGATTGCTTCTTCTCTCTGATTCTTTCGTCTGTTAGTGCACAGACAGGACCCCGGCTGCGTTTGCCATTTTGCGACCCTGAAAGGAGAGAGCGAGGTGCCCCATGCTGGCACCGTCCCCAGTTCCGTGGGAAAGGTCTCGGATGATCGTCAACCCCTTTCTTGCAATTCCGCCAAGTTATGGCTTTCGAGCATACGTTACAAATTTGTATCACAATTAGATGAAAGGATTTCAGTCAGAAAGAATTAGAACTAGGACTTAAAATGCCTATCAAAATTTGGGATCCTCCATTTAATGTTCAAAATTGGCCAATATTTAAAAAGAATTAACGCGAAACTTTCCATACCACCCACTTCCCCTGGGCCCCATACGAACTCCACCAAAAGAGAAGGGGAGGAAAATCTTCCTAATCATCCTTAGCATACCCCATTTGTGGTTTGAGCGCTGCTTCATGGGAAGAAAGTGAGCCATGTACTTAGATACTTTCTGGAACGTTCCAGAAAGAGGCTCTGTACTTGCTAATGGGTGGTTGTACTTGAGGCATGTGGAAAGGAGACACCACTGGTCTTTAATGTTGCTAATGGCACTGTGACAGAAGTTTAAAGGCTTAAATTTATAGTTCAAAGCCAATTAACTTCCTTCCCATCACTCCCTATTGTAGGAAAGTGAATGGCCCAAGACAAAAGAAATTCAAAGTTATGACCTTCAGAATAGGGAATGAAAAATGCCATTTACTCAGGCAACTACATATTAGAGTCGTTTATATCCAAATCTCATTTTTAATCAAGTATCTTTCTTCATATGCCAGGGGTAATTTACTAATGTTCTAACAGTTCACTGAACTTCTTACCAAATGTATGTCTTTAACACATGTAGGTTTGTGTGTGAGAAAACCCAGGCTTCACTCCTAGACATTTTTTTTTCTCAGGGAGAGTGACTGCTCCTACTTAAGTAGATCTCATATTAAAAAATAAAAAAAGCTCTACTATTCTATGTGGATCGCTGTAGCATGTTATCATTTGTGCAAACTGTGGGGGATGATTCTTCCAGAGAATTCCTTAGCAGAAGAGAAAGTGAAGTCACTGAGGTTGGACTAGGGACAAGCGTATCAAGGAAAATGTCTTATCAGTTAGAGAGAGCCTGACCTGGGTGTGACCCTGGCAGCTGCTGTTGGAAGGATAGGGGATGAGGAACGGAGGGGAGGAGGGGGAGGATGACCAGGGATGGAGGAAGGAGAGAAACGAAACAGGGGTCAGGCTGCAAGTGAGGAAGGGGACGGGGGGAGGAGAGAGAGAAGAAAGAGAAAGCCCGAAATGATCAAAATCTCAAATCAAAATTAAACCAGAAAACCAAAGTCAGGCAAATGGTTACATACGTGATCTGATTTCGCCAGCATACTTACGAAGAATGACGTGGGTGATAACGAATGCAAATATAAAGACTGTCAGAAAAGACAGAGATAAAATAAACATATAAAAAAATCTGTAGTTTCTTTTCCCCACACAGTTGCCTACCCAGGGACAGTGGTGATCAAACCGTTCTGCAACGAGAGAAAAGAAACATGGAAATCAATTAATCAGTTGTCTTTCTCCACCAGAGCCTCTCCCTTGCCACCCAGTACTCTGATCATATAACAGTGGTATCATATCACATGTTTCCAAATTAACACTCAGAGAAATGCTAAACAGTAAGACATCTCAAAAACATATTCTTTTCACAGAACTTCACTGTTTTGAGGAAACAAAGAGTAGACATTTATTCTCATTATAATCAGGAAAGTAAAAGTTTGATTCTTCTGTTCAAAAACAGAAACAAAAACCCTGGTTCACAGAACAGTCTTCCCTTAAGATGGCGGCACCTCTGAAGTTCAGTGCTGAGCTGGGAGCCACTAGGTCTCCACCCTTCATGGGCGTGTAGAATTGAGGGACTGCTTCTCACGGTAAGTGGCTACGGAGACAGGTTCCAAGGGATCTAGGACAGGATAGAGGGACCATCTGCTTCCTGAGGCATGTCTCCACTATTTCAATAGTCACAGGAGGATTGATCTCATTTTTATTTTTATTTTTTATTTTTTTAGGCGAGGCAACCCTTGGTTGACCTCACAGATTGCAAGGATCTTGTCAGCTTACAATCCCCTATTTTTATTTATTTTTTATGCCTACAGCACCTGGTCTTCCTAGGTGGTTTCCCATCCAAGTACTAATCAGGCCCAACCCTGCTTAGCTTCTGAGATCAGATGGGACCGGGCTTGTTCAGGGTGGCATGGCTGTAGACTGGATTGTTATCATTTTTAAAAGTGAACTACAATCTTCAAGTACAGTGTAGCCCATTGGGTCTTCTAGCCCACAATCCTCAGCTCCCTGACCTATAAAACAAGGGTACTTTATGGAGTGCTCATGGGGTTAAACAGAATAATGTCTGGGAAGGCATTTTAAAAAAAAGGCATACAGGAGGCTTTAGAGTGTGTCAAGAGAGGTCACGGACATGCACGTACTTGGCCCTGAAATGCTCAGGACAATGGTGATGTTGCCTTATTTTACAGGTGAGCCAGCTGAGGCCTAGGGAGAAGGGAGACTTTGCATGGGCCACACGGCTCAGAAGCGGTGGAACTAGGACTGGAAAACAGGTGTTTCTCAGGGCTGAGCCCGTCTTCCCAACGCACGGGCTGCCTCTAGCACTTCGCAGGTGACCGAGCGCTGGCGCTGGGCATCTCATATGGTCACTCCATGATATACCAAGGACAAATCCACTTCTAGCCTTGGGAATTTCACACGACATCTGTGACGCGTTTATGGTTTGTTCTTCCCTGTGCAAGTCATGGCTAAGTGCTCCTGCTCTGTACTGCTTGGCTGGTCTTCTATTTGGGAGGACTGTGGAGAGTGACGTTCTAAAACACCCACCCGCCTTGGACTGCCCGCGTGGGGATGGCGGAAGTCGGGGGGTGGGGATGCCAGGCATATGACATAGCTTTTGGACTCAGGGTCTTTTCCAAATTTAGTTCTGCCCAATGTTCACATTTTATCTATCCATATGTACCTGAGAAACATAGAGAGAGGGCTACATGAGATGTGACTGTGTAAATAACACAAAAAGCGACACCATGCAGTCAATTTCATTACTCCCTGATCACCTATCATAAATCACTCACCTCACGTTTTATGTCTGCTATCAGCTTATTTCTTGGAAAGGGCATGAGGCCACCTGGAGGTGGCGGTGGTAGAGGAACTGTAAGAGTCACTGTTGTCTGCAAGTGACATTAACAAGAAACAGTCTGAGCAGAGGATTGGAGAGAAATTTCAGAGCCCACTGTCCTGGTGATAAGCTGGTGGCCTATAAGATGCTGACACTCAAAGGAAGGGGATTCCTATTAATGTACCCATGTGAGTTACAAGTTCCCGTGCGCTGCCAGCCCGCACAGTTGGAAGGGTGAACCCCAACCTTATTCTCCCCCAACACAGGCTGTCCAATGGAGAAGTCCACATGAAGAAGCACAGAATGGAAACAAATCTGAACCAGCTAGATTTTCCTAAGACTCCGAGGCTGTCTTTTGAGAGGCCCTCTTTTCTTTTCAATACATGAGTGTAGAAAATGGGGGTGCAGAGTGGAGGCTGGGGCCCAGAGGCACGTCGTGGGACGGAACCTCTATCTCCGCCTGTCAACGCCCATCTCCGAACCCCAGATGTGTGGTGGACGAGCCAGCAGAAAGGAGACACGGGGCTCGGGAGGCGAGATTAACGCCGTGGGTCCCCATGCGAAGTGACGAGGTCTTGGCGGCCCGCTGGAGGCCACTTCTGCATGGGCAGACGGCAGTCGCGTCATGAGCTTAGAAAGTTTCCTGTTGGCTACGCTGTGACACTGTGCCTTCCTGAGCGGGGGCAACCGGAGTCGTGACAGCAACAGAGGATGTGACATTGACACCACGCTTGGGGACACCTCGGGCCTGGCTCTCTGGCAGCCCTGACCCGAAAGCAGTTTCCATTTAGAAACCTGTCTGATTAAAAAAAAAGTTCTTTTGGCCGATGAAAATCTCACCGAGAAAGTAGGCTCACTGAGCGATGATTTTATTTAGCATTTTTTATGTCCGCCTTGGTTTGTTGACCACGTGGCGGTAAACGGGCCTGACAGATTCCATAGGCATCCGAGGAACAAGGACGCTGTGGCGTCCAGGGCTGTCTGTCCAGTGGCCACCTAATACACCCACCTCCTTCCTCAGCTCCCTTCTCAGACGCCTGGCTTCCGGTCGGGGGCTGCACCCAGGGCTCAGGCTGGGCCTGTTCCCCTCTCCATGGACTCTCCCTCTCTCTCTCTCTCACTAGGTAATCAATCCCCTTTATCCCAAGTTCAAATGCCAGCAACATGCTGATGTCACCAAAACGGCTACTTGTTGACTTGGGCAGCTGACTCATGCTGAACTGCCTGACACGCAAACTCAACACCCAGAGAGAAGTCCCCATTATCCCTCCCCAAACCGGAACCTCGTCGTGCTTCCCACCTACCCTCTGTTCCCCCAGAATCCCAGGCGCCACGTTTGACCCCCACATTCAACCCACGAGTAAGTCCTATTAGCTCTACCCCCATCTTTACCTAAAATCATCTTACTTATTTTTATTTGCTTTTATCTGTCAATTCTAAGTCTTTAATAAATATCTGTCAAATGACTGAATAAACCCTGGAACTACCAGAGGGACATCCACGTGGGCAAGCACACTGCCCAGTGTCACACAGGCAGCAAGGCCAGGACGGGGGCCAGCCCCATCGCCTCCAGAACTCTCCACCATGAAATGCCACGTGCCTTTATCAGCTATTTGCCACGTGCCCAGCACTGGGTCAAAGTGCTGGGACAACTGAGAAGGAAAACAACCAGGTCACACTCCATGGCTTCCAGGGGTCCCCTCTCTTCTTTGGTGAGGACACTTTATTTTCAGACTCTAAGATATTCCTCAGAGCCCAGGAATGAACTCCTAACAGAAAAACCTGACGGAGCCCCGGGATCTGTTTGCTCTCTCGCCATCGCTGGCGGGATGCCACGCTCTCCCTTCGCGGGTCGAGGACGCACGGGGTGAGGGCTGGCTCACCCTGTCCGTCACGGCTCTTCTGAGGCACTGGCTGGAGCTCAGGGGACCCAGGGACGCTTAGGAGATGCCTGGGTCGTTTTTGAACAGGAGGCTTGTGTTATCTGGTTTTCACGGAAGAAGAGCAGATAAGAGCGGGTACGAGCCGAGCTGGGAAGAGAGCGAGTGGCCACAGCTGACACAGGGAGCTGAGTGAGGCTGTCGTCGGCTGGGAGGGAGAACATCTGGAGGAGGAGGGGGAGCCCGGCAGCTGGCAGCACAAGCCGCGTGCCACCGCAGCATCTGGGACGTTTTCAAACAGCTGTCAGTAGAGGTCGGTGCGCGTACTTTCTGTGTGGAAAATTCCAACGGGGTGTCCTAGGCGGGGCGTGGTGATGGGAGCGTCTTTGAAGCAGCACATTGGAGCTGCTGCTCCATCTCTGGGTTCTGAAGTTTGGGTCCTGCCCAAAGGGAGAGGTCTCTGGAGGTTTCCTTTAAAAAGAAGGAGGAACTACTCCCTAAAAGAGGCCACAGAGGGACACAGTCTGTGGAGAGGGGAGTGGAACATGGTGAAGTGTGGGGAGCTGATATACCTAGAAGGTTCTCTAATTTAAATCCGGGACCTGAGTTAGCGAGCTGGGGGGCCTGAGCACAACTCAGTTGGCATCATGCTGAAGTTGTGGACTTACTCTCCTGCCCCAAGTGCCAGGCATGTAGCAGACACCCCACAAATACACTCAGCGAAGGAACAGACACCTCTAATTGCCTTAGTAGCTTTCCAAGTGATCACTGTCCCTGGTTATCAGGTGGAGACACTGAAAAATGATAGTGAAAGATAAGATTTTGGGCAAGCCAGCTGCAGAAGGCAGGGGTCAGTGAAATTTGAATACGTTCAGAGAAGGCTGAGGGTTGGAAGGTGGTCACTTGAGGCTAACAGAGCTGAGTGGACAGCTGTCACTGTGAATCAGCTCAGGGAGAGAAGTCGCCTCTGGCCTGCCTTGCTAACACGGAGGAGGCAGAGTTGGTTTTATTAATAGCCCCTAGGACGCCCCTGGGAGATCCAGAGGCTACGGGGGGAATTCAGGCAGGGGCAGCAAATCTGAACAGTCATCTGAGCTCAGATTCTAAGTGGGGCCAGAAGGTTCCATTAAATGGCTGGGGAAAACAGAGTCCAGGAAAAGGAGTTATGGTCCCATTTTGTTAAACCCGAACTCCAAATCGTCATAAAAAGAATATTATTAACGATGATTAAAGCTACCATCCACCGACTGCCTGTTTCATGATTACGCCATTTATCCTTGGCAATCAGTCTGCACAAGGCAGGTGCTGTCCCCACATTTCCCAGAGGAGGGGAAGCGTGGAGATTGGTGAGGAATTGCCCCCCCAGGAGGTGCAGGTGCTGAGCTGATAATGCTACCCCCCTGATTGAAGGAAGATCTCATTTCTGGGAGAGATGAAATATGAAAAAGAAGGCTTACCAACAAGAAGAAAATGGAGGAGTTAATTAAAATTTAAATTGGACAGCACGGAAAAACCCACTGAAATATTCAGGAAAAACTATTTGCAAAAGTTGGGTTTGAAAGCTGCCAGAGAAAGGAATACGATGTTCGAAATGTTAGGAATTTGGAATTTCCCAGAAGTTAGACTCTAAGGTAATTCCCTCAAGAGTGGGATCCAGAGATAGATGAAAATCATATCCTCAGGCCAAGCCCGGGCGGCCTGAAAATTCTGTGCTCCATACAGTGGGCGTGGGCTGGGCAGACCAGTGTCCGCTTGGTCAGGAGGGGCAAACCCCAACTCCTTTCTCCAAGAATGTCTTCAGAAGTAAGGGAGATAACAGATGCAATTACAATCGAAAACTTCTCATTTAAATGTTAGGTTTTAATTAAGTGAAATGTTTTTAAAGGCATGAGGTGGAAAACGACTTTTGCTTCAAACCTAGGGCATTTACCTCCAAAATGAGCAAAACTTTGCCTCAGGAATGTTGACACATAGTGGCACAGATCATTGCCCAGCCTTTACGGTCCCCACGTAATTCATAAAATTATGGAATATGAACATTTAAATATTTAACTAGCTACAGGACTGGGGGACCATGTTCTTATCAAATCATTCATGCTGTTCTAGATCTTGCAGTAAAATCTGCAATGTAATCGCTTTGCCACTGTGGTCAGTGCCGGGTCGGATGACCGCACGGACTTCCTGTGCCTCCCCGTCCCCTCACTTTTAGCCATCCTTTTCCAAGTCCTTGCTACGGCCAGGCACTGTGCCGAGCACTTCACATGAATTGTGTCATTTAATTCGATGCTGTTGAGCCCATTTTACAGACAAAGGATGTGCAGACAGGAGTTGGCATCAGAAACCACACGTTAATCTGAACTCTTAATCACCACTTGTCACTGCCTCCTGTGCCAGTTCCCTGCTGGTCATTGTGCCCAGAGGGCTTGAGGGCCCAGGCCTTCCCTCCTGGGGCAGCACCCGTGGGTGCTTGCAGCTCCAGGCACAGCACATCAGCAGCCATGGGAACAAGAGCGGAACGCTATCACACCGAGACTGTCGCTTGTGTGGTGGCCCTTGGGTCTCTTCTGGTCCAGGGCATCTGTCCTCCACAGCATGCCGAAAAGACCTAGCTCATATCCGGGGATGCCTACCCTCAATCAAGCAGCACGCTACAGTGTGGAAGGTGGAATGTCCTCATTCTCAGCAAAGAGAACATCAGAGGAAGCGGGAACTTCTTACAGGGAGGCGTGGATTTGACAAAGCTGCTTTGCGAAATGAGTTACTGAGACTGTGGGGCTTAGGGGGTTATTTGGGATAAAGGGATGTCTCGGCGAAGCAGGTTTCTTAGCTCCTTTTATGAGAATGAGTTCTATCTGTTTAATTTTATGGAGAAACAAAAAACAAGAAATCATATTAACTGACTCTGGGGCCTTAAAGTATTACTATATTACTTTTACATGGGGACTCAGTTTCCTCTTATGTAAAAAGTTGGGTCATATAAGCAAGTGCCAAGACCCCTCTGAGCTGTAAAATTACACACAAAATGACTGTATTTTATCAGTACTTGTTGGGATTCTTCTGGTCTCGTGTCCTTGCCAATGTCCTACAAGATTCTGTAGATTTTAGTTCCATTTGTTAAAAAAACTAAAACTTTTCAATACAAAAGCAATTAGTACGTGTAGAATTGGTATAACCTTTACGCTACAATCTAACATGACCTTGGACAGCGACGTGGGATCTAAGTGCCCCTTCTTCCAGGGTCTCATTCGCCCTTCCTGGCTCTGCCCCCACCTGGCACGTTGCTGAGTCTCTCTGGGCATCGAATGCGAGAGCCTGACAAACAGATGGCTAAGGGCCTTCAGCTCCCTAAACGGAGCTATTTCTACTTCCTCAAATTTTCTAGGTTGGCTTTATTTTGTGCTTAACTCCCTGCTCTAATGCTGGGGGAATTTTGTGCTTCTCGAAGGTGGAGCAAGCATGCATGGGAGATGCATTTTGAAGCAGCTTATACCACGAGGTCAATCTGCGCATTAGAAACAAAAATGCTCATGATGCTGTTGAGAAGAGAGGAAATAAAAAAAAAAAAAAAAAAAAAAAAGACCTCCAAAGAGAAGCAAAGGGAAATAGTGGCAAGAGAAAGTGAGGGAGAAGGTAGAAAAGGATTTCGCTTGTAATGTAAATTGTTTTTGAAAGGAGATGTAAGAAAGTGACTAGAAATGCGATCACTTCACAAAGGGACCTGGCTGGTTACTATGCAGAAGGGGCTCCCTCGATCTCCACATCCTGGGTCCAGGAGGTCAGAGGTCGTCACAGGAGGTGGTAAATTCCAACCGGGCAGAAGAATCGCCCTCCTCCCTCTCTTCCACCGCATGCCCAGCCCTCGCCGCCTTCTTAGGACCCAGAATCTGAGCCCCAGGTCCAGCTCTTAGAGCTTCCTGGAGCTCAGGGGCTGGGCTAGGGCTCTGCCTCACTATAACAGTAGTACCCGCACTGTAAGCTCACACCTGCACACACACCCTCGTGAAAACAGCCTTGGTACGCTGGTGGGCCTCGGTGATTCTCCGGCTGCAGCTTGCCATGTTGCGACACTCTGTAACCAGCTCCGCTATAAACAAATGCTTAACCGCTAGGTGAGCATACTTCTCTCCCCGGCCCCCCGACTCCGCCCAGGCCCCTCTCCGCGGCAGGCCTCACACTCTCTTTGGGTCTGTAGGGCCAGAAACTATGCCTGGGAGTTCCCCGCCATCTCACAGAATGAAACAAGGACCTGAATCTGAAAACAAGCTTGTGCTGACAACCAACGCCCCTTAGAACCCTCTCCACACCCCCTCGCTACGGGAGCCCTGGTCAGCCTGTCTCAGGATGGTTCTCCGTGGTAATTTTAATGTGATCACGGGATGAGGAGGGCACAGTGCCCACCTACTCTGCCGTCTCAACTGGAACCTTCCGGACCTCTATAGAAATTGCAGGCTTTGAAATCGGTATCGACACCACGTCATATCAGAATGGCTTGTACTTTTGTAGAGTTTTCTGGTTTTCAATACTCGATCACATTCTTTAAGTCACTTACCCTGTTTCGACCACGTATGATAAGCAGCACAGGTAGGTTCCCAGGGACAGGTGAGGAGCGGAAGCTCAGGGCCACACGGAGTTGCCATAGCCCCCGGCCACTCCGTGGTATGTCAGGGACTAGACCCACTTCTGATGTCTACTCACTCTGCTTTGTCCACTTCCCCAACTCTTTTGTCCACTTCCCCAACTCTTTAACGCCTATTACTATGGTTTTTGAGGCCTCAATTTATTATCAAAACAGAGGTATCAGAATTGAGTTATCTCATGGGTATCTTATACACATAAAGCTAGCAATTCTAAGGCTCTTTAAAACCGTGTAACTTGATCACACGCATAAACGATTGGAAAGCCATATCCCCAACGGGCATGCTTTTCCAAAGTCTACACGCTTCTGTGATCTTGTAGCAAAGAATCTACAATTCAGTGGTTTCCAACCTTTTTTGGCACCAGGGACCGGTGCTCCTATGAGAATCTGATGCCTGATGATCTGAGGTGGAGCTGAGGTGGTGATGCTGGCCCTGGGGAGCGGCTGCAAATACAGGTGGAGCTTTGCTGGCCCACCTGCCATTCACCTCCTGCTGTGTGGCTTGGTTCCTAACAGGCCATGGACTGGTACCAGTCCATGGTGTGGGGATGAAGGACTCCTGATTCTATATCACCCAAGGCACAGAGAGCTGTGTCTGTGAGCACACCCAATTGATGATGGTTCCCTAAAAAAGCAAACTGCTATGGCGAAAGCAGTATCCTTTTTTCAAAAAAATTATCTAGAATGAGACCTCTTTGCAAAACTTCTGAGACGTTTCATTTTTCTTAAGTTGAAACTGTAGACCCGACTTCATGATGATTACATATAGTACTAACACAAGACCTGCTCAGGGAAAGGGACACAAATATGTATTGTGCTTTACACTCTTCAAGGTGCTTTCCCATGTAACCTCTCATCTGTTAATACCAGTAATGCCTGTGTGCCACGGGATTATGTGGACAGGTAACAGGACGGTGAGAGGGACAAGTGTTCCCCTCTAACCCCTCTTCAGTATCTGCTCTGACAGATTCCCCTGCAGGGTATATTTTTAAAAGGCTGATGTTCACGTTTATCAAGTTCATACCTGCCCTCGGTTTCCCATCTCTAAAAGATGGGCCTTGGCCGGAAAACCCTCAGATCCTTCCTGCTTTAAGTTCTGGAGACCCAGGGGTGAAGGGCACCTTACTTCTTTTGGAACAAGTCCTGGCTTCCCCAATCAGAATAGAAGCAAAGCCAGACCCAGATGGGCAGAAGGTGGTTTGACGCTCAGAAGTAAGTCATGATAGGGTTTTCTAACATTCTCATTGCACACTGTCTCTCTGCACAGGTGTTCAGCCCCCTGAAGTTTCTGCCTCTCCAGCTGCCCATGTGATTGGCATTTTAGGCATGTGCCTGAGATTCCACAATCCCTTTGTCCCTTCAGTTCAAGGGTTACTGATCTACTGCAAACACCCTGGTTTGAGAGGGAGCAATTTGGATTGGATAAGCCCCACGGCCATTATTGCTGAGCACGAATGCACCTTTGAGGGTGTGTTTGGATGTCCCGATCCCCCAAGCTCCATCCTTGGGCCTTCATGCTTCTCACTGATACATCTTCCTCGGGTGAGTTCATGCTTTCTAAGTGCCTGCGAGACGGTTCTGTGTGATTGTCTCACAGATACCTCACACGGAGAAGGCCCAAAGCTCTATTCATTATCCTCCTCCCTACTCCCCCCTCCTCACAAACCCACCTCTTCTTAACAAATGCATCGAACATCTAGTTGCTCAAGGCAGAGAATGCACTCACCTCCCCCCCTCTGCTCTCATCCCTCACACCCAGGCGGCTGACAGGGTTGTTGACTGCACCGTATTCCCTTCCCTGTGTCCCTGCTCCCTGTGTCTGAAGGCCACTGCAGGGCACACTCCGCTTGTCACCTCTTTCATGTGAAATCTCCCTGGGTCGCCCTCACTCTGTCCTCCTCTCTGTCGTCCGAGGGACCTCCCAAAGCAAATAAGATCCCGTCAGCCCTCTGCTTCTATCCCTGGACAGCTCGCTCTGCATGGGCTGCAGCCTTGATATGTCTGCAGAGCTCATGTACTTCCAAACTGAGCTCCTTGGGTGCTGAGAGGCCCCTGCCCCCAAGCGTCTCTCATCTCTTCTTCTTCTTCTTCTTCAACTAGAGCAGACACCTATATCTGTTTTACATATTGTTTCCTCATTATAGTCCATTTTCTAAAATGCCCTACTGCTTACAACCAAAAATAATAAATAAATAAAAATAAGTTCACAGTCAGCTAGCAAATGTTTACTGTAATTATTCTAAGTAGTCCCAAGGTACATTGGATGGCTAAATTAGAGGACCTGAATTTGGGTCCTGGCCTTTGGCCTACTTAGCAGTGTGACCTAGGCAGGTTTCTGGGCCAGGGCGGTCGAATAGGCTATCAAAGTTTCTTTCCAACTCAAATGCTACGATCCTGGAGCTAAACAAAACCTTTCAAAAATCGTAGTCGACACAGAACTAGGAGGTAGTGGCAGGACTCAGCCGCAGAAACTCTACAAACACAGAATCCATGAGACTGGTCCCAGGTTAGGCCCAGAACCAACTGGTGGCTCCAGAGCACTCAAACTACACAGCACTAGACAGCCACCAGGGTCTGGTCAGCACTGAATTCTCAGCTTCTAAATACAGCGCATTGTTTTCTTGTCTTTGTCTTGTTCATGTAAAGCATGTGAGCACTTGGCTGAGTCAGGCCATCTCCTCAGTGGATCTTTCATTACTTCTCTGAACAAAGGCACGCCCAAGGACAGGCCGAAGCTCTTATCTCACGGTCAGAACTGGCTACGGAATTTGCGGGGTCCAGCATGAAAGGAAACTACGGGCATCCTATTAAAAGATTGCTAAGAATTTCAAGATGGCAACGGCAGAGTGCGAAATCGGCCCCGGGTCCTGCACACCCAGGAAGCCAGCCCTGTCCTCTGCCACAGGTTTATGCCTTGTGAATGTGATTTTCTGAGCTGTGGCAGATTAGTGCCTAGAGATTCTACTGGATTGTCTGGAAGGGTTTACGGAGGGCTTCCCAGAGCAAGTGCCGTGAGGAAGCTGTGATCAACTAACTGTTCAACTTGACAGTGGGCTAATACGCCATTCTGTCTGGAGAGCTTTGAGGCAAGAAGACAAGACCCCGCACTGGCTGATACGCGCTAGAGCCACCAAGCTCGGATCAGCTGGTGGGGAGGCAGAGCGGGCTCTTGGAGGGCCGCTGGCCTGGGTGAAGCTGGCCGGCAATGGCGCCATGGGAACAAGGTCAATGAAGGAAGGAGGATGTGAGAGGAAGAGGCAACAAATGCTAAAACTGTCTGCCTCTTAGATACCGTTTCCAGCAAATATTAGAAGATCAAGTTTTTTCAGTTTTTTTTTTTTAACCTCTAGGGTAGTGGTCTTCAGCCTTTTTTATTTTTTCTTATTCCCTAATGTTTTGAAAAGCTGATGAGAACTGTGGCCCCCTGCCATCATGCACTCAGACACAGCCGTTTGCGTACAATTCCCTGAAGCCCGTTAGACTCAGGCTAAGAACGGCTTGACTGACTGGTATACTTTGCTGAAACTAAACTAATTTTCGAGTCGAGTTATTCTAAGACGGGAGGCAGGATGCTGATTACCTGCTAACCGGCCTGGTAAAGGCGCCACGCTCAGACCTGAAAGTCCACCTCCTAAAAGCCTGACCCCGCTCGGGCCCAGTGTGCCGCATGGCTCTGTGTGACTGCCACAGCCATCTGTCCACACACAGTGGGAGCTGCTTTACTTACAGGAAGGGCCTGTGTTTTATTCAGGGTTTTCCAAACTAAGGCCTGTGATTAAGTAGTGAGTCGCGACCAGCATTAAACTAGGATAGAAAATATCAAGGCATCTTGCGTAGTCATGTTAGTACCGCTTCCTAAAACCTAGATCCTCTGAGCATTTGGGTACATTGAGTCCCAACGGAAAATGCATTTCTTACGGTGAGTTGCAGGGGGAAAAGGTCTGAAAGGTACTGCTTTGCTCAGATTTGTCACTGGCACATGATAGGCCCTCTGATATTTGGTGAACGAATAAGTGATGTATAAGTTATGTCTGTACTAGGCCTAAATTAAATGCATTATGGGTCATTTTCAACAATGTCACATTTGTCCTCCCAGAACTGTATCAGGGTTACCAGTTCCTGATCAGACTTCATTAAACATTGTCATCATTTCTCTTGGAGTCCGAAATTTTTCATTTGTCCTAGTGGGAGGTCTGAGGCTGGGGGCGGAGTTTTATTTAGTTTTGATGGGGGGAAAGAAACTTTTTTTGTTCCAGTTGAGAATACTAACCTAGTCATAAAGCCCAAAAAGCAATACACTTTTTTTTTT
>CM053502.1:168880953-168906080 GCA_028627145.1 Eidolon dupreanum | reverse complement strand
TCACCCCCACCTCCTATAGAAGCTAAAAGTGGGGCAGTTCCCTCTCCCGCCTCGCTGGAGCCTGGGTGTGCAAGTGAGAGAGACCCAGGTGCTCCCACTGAGACCTCTGGCTCCACGGTCCACGGTCCCCATGGAGTCAGTTCCAAGCTGATGTGGGCAGCAGAATCGGAACTCAGTGATGGTGCAACAAGCATCTCGCTGTGGCCCTTGCGCCTTCTCGGAGGTCCTACTGCAGCTGTAACTGCACGCGGCCACCCAGCCTCCACAGGCTCGTCCTGGTCTCTGAGCCTGGTTCTCTGGCTTTCTCCTTCATTTCTATGAACTGCCTGATCGTTAACTTCTATTCTGCTTAACTCTTTGTGTGTGTGTGTGTGTTTGAAATAGTTTGAAATAGTTGGCATCGTTCTTTTACATTGTTCTTATTGTCACTTTCTAACTATTCCACAGTTGCGATTTTGAAGTTTCTGTCACCCCAGAGTCATGATAAAGAGCTCTTTAAAAAATACTATATTTGCTTAGGTTTGTATATTACACCTTCGCCTGATTTCTAGTTTTTTTTGTTGTATCATCAGATAACATGGTCTGTGTGACATCTTTTAGGAAGTTAGAAATTTTTTTGTGGCCTTGTATGATTAAGTTCTGTAAATGTTCTACAGTTTTAAAAAGTAAGTATACTTTGTAGAAACAAAGTTCAACATCTATTTATAATTTATTGGTATCCTTTATTTTATTACTTTCTTTTGTTTACCTGAGCCATCAAAATCTGAGGTATGCTATTGTTTCTCACTAGCATTATGCTTATAGCAAATTATCCTTGCATTTTTAAACAATTTTTACTTTATATATTTTAATGCAATGTTATTTGGTACATATACGTTCAGGACTAAATTTTTAATTGCCCTCTTTACCAACATAAAATTACTCTCTTTAACTCAGGTAATATGATAAATACAGTGCTTCCTACCTCGAATTCTCCTTGGTCTGTTCTTAATAACGATCCTTGGGGACTGTCTTTTGCTTTGACGCATCTAGCTGCTAACACAGTGCCTGACACACAGGTGCTCATTAAATGTGAGTGAAAAGCGAGGATCCTGGAGACTACAGTAAAGCCCTGTTTGTTTTGGTTCCTGGCAGGATACGAATGCCAGCTTGCGCCATTCCCTTCAAATGATAGGCTTTCCTATGGGAAATTAAGAGCCCTCTCGCCGTACCCGCATAGTTAAAGGGACATTCTGGAGTGCTGCCCCACACCAGATGGCAGCCACGATTCTCAGTCTCAGATACAAACCTCTTAACATTGAGCACAACGGTGAAGTGGTGACTGGGCTCTCATGGGTAGGGGCAGCTCACGGCAGAGTACACATGGCGGGCGAGACAGATATCTGCCATCGGAGCCCAGAAACCCACTTCACGGAGGAAGCAGCTGTGTCAACAAGAGGAGTCACTGTGGGGAGATTGAGCGCAGCAAGGAAGAGGCAGGAGAACGAGGACGAGGAAGGCTTTACAGGATCCTTAAAGATGATGGTAAAGCTCTACCCAGGAAAGAGTAACAGGATGCTGAGTCCCCTCAGAGGGCGCCTGAACGTTCTTCGTACCACCCGCAGCAGAAATGACAGAAGGGGACAGAAGAAAGGGTCCAGGGCCCCCTCTGTATGAGGGAAGAGGCTGGTACTGAGAGCTCCCCAGGGGGACACAGCCTGAGGGCTTCCTGGGCCATCTCTTTTGTCTTCACGCCACCTCCAGATGTGGCACGGCAGACAGGGTAGCAGCTTTGGGACCCATGTGGCTGCTGAATCCAGAGGCCACCTCTCAGCCTCCAGGTAAAGCTGCTTCCACCTGGATAAAGTTAGACACTGGCCCAGAGCCCACCAAAGAATGGACCTCCCTTAAAGAGACCGCCTTGGTCAGGGAAGTGTGGGAGGGACTCACGTGGGACTTTGGAATGTGCACGGTGAGTCTGCGAGGACCTCGCCAGCCCACACTGGCTTCTCAGCCCCTCGGCTGCTCCTGCTTTGATGACTCGAGGGAGCCTATGGCGCTGGGAGAGAGGTAGCTCCGCCACCCCAGCTGTTGGTTGTTTACACGTTTTATAACTTCAAAGATCGCCTGAATGAACACACAACCAAAGCGCTCTGCTTCAAATGTGCAGAAGCGATTGATGGCAATACACAGGGAGAGAACTAGAAAGAAAGAGAAAGGATCAGAGAGAGAGAGACAGAAACAGAGGTAATCGTAGACAAAGTCAGAGAGGAGAGATTCTCTTCTGGGACGGCCAAGCATCTAAATCCTACCGGGTTACAGACAGACGAGGGGACTCCTGTCGCTCTGTGCAGACGAATCTCGTTCTCTGCGGTATTTGTGGGGACTACGGCAGTATTTCTGTCGTTACTCATGGCAACAGCATTAATGACAAGCACTTACTGAGCCCTCAGTGGGCGCCAGGGCTGTACTGGGCTCATGCCAGGCACTATCCACCCTGACTCCTCCAAGAAACCTGTGAGGTTGTCTTAGGGTCGCCCCACTTTATAGATGTGGAAACAGGTAGGGGCAGTCGGATAAAACACCCAGGTTCCAGTATTATCCAAAGACAGGATAAAGATTCATCCTGGGTCTGTGTGTCCTTACAGCCATATCCCAACCACTAGGCTCTGCTGACTCTACATTTGCAAGAGTTGCTCCCTAAGAAAGTTTTCCTGAGTCCTCAAGTATGAGTACAGACTCTCCATGACTTTGCTCTCATTTCAAACATATTGAACAAAGAAAAAGACTCTTTTACACTGCCTGGGAGACTGCATGCTCCCTCTCCCTCTCCCAGTGTGATGCGACATTTATTTGTGTGCCTAGGAAGCACGAACCCAAACCTCTTCCTTACTAAGGGAAGGGAGGCCACATGTGCCATTCCTGGCTTTCGGCACATCCTTGTATGTTTTGCGCTGGCTGCAAAAGGTAGAATTCTTTCAATAAAAACTTTCTATCTCAAAATAAAATAGTGGCAAACTCTGAAGTTACACTTCTCAGTTAGCGACATCTGCTTTCCACTCTCTTTCCTGAATGCAGAAGGTCCAATTTGCTGGGCTGCTAATGGGTCCCGCCAAAGGCCCAGATGCAGCGTAATGAACTGGCAGAGCAAAGCTACGCAGGCTCGAATCACTGTGTGTGGTTTTTCCAGGAGTGCCGTGAGTAGCTTTATTTTAAGTCAGCTGTGTGCTGCTTATCTCACCTGTCCTCCCCAGAGCAGGGCCCTAATCAGGGCTTGCCAAGCTCCAGGCCTGGGTCCATCAACTGATGCTTAGAGGCAGCTGCAGGCAATGCGCTTTCTGTCCAGTGTTCCTCCACTCGAGCCGTCCCCAAACCTTCCCCACTCTCCCTTCCCGTGGCTGTTCTGCGTCTCCAATTATAGGACGCCGCGTGCTTGGCTGTGCAGTGCTGGACTGCCACTGTGACTTGGATTTATGAGAAAGGTCGCAGGAGGGCTCCTGCGTATTCTAGACCAGTGGCTCTTATTTTCTCAGCTGGCAGTTTCTATAATGGATATTACCTTAAATATGCTACATGAGAAGTACACCATTAACTGGGATTGATATCTAATTTTGGTAAGAGGATTTTACATCTAATTCATTAGGGTTCTTTAAGGAACATGAAAAGCTATGGGTGATGGACGGTATGACTAAGAGAATTATACGAACTTTTAGAAAGTGTTTTACAATAATACCAAGGGATCTTTAAAACGCTATGAGATGGGGAAGAAAAGTTTATCACGATTAGGAATTTAGCCTAGAGACAGGAGACAGGGTTGAGACCACCTGATCCAAATGAACAAATGGAAACAGTCAGGTGAACGTTGTTATCAACGATAAAGGAGGTGTCCAGTAACCACTTTGGATTTATAGTTAATGCCTATAAAAATCCGCACCTATAAATGCCAACTAGAATAAGAGCATTAGACCTCTAGAGGAAAGCATGCAAAATAACAGAAGTCTTTATGAGAAAAAAATATAAGTTCCATACTATTCCATCATGTAATAATATTCCACCATGTAATATCAAAATTACAAACCTAGAAAGGGTCCTGAGAATCCCGACAGAGTGTTGCCCTGAAGCTATTTAGGCCATTGTGCTGTTTGGGCTTAAATTGTCCTGAAGGTGGACATGGAATGGCCACTGGGGGCCGGAGTCGCCAGGAAGGGTATCAGAAATCAAACAAAGGTTGTCCTGTGTCCTTGTTGAAACTCTGATGTGCCCTCACATAGAAGACCTCACAGAGTGGGCATCCCACCTGCAGAAGGCTACAGTAGATCAAGAGACTGTCCAGAGGAAGCCAGTCAAAAATATCAAGGGAGCAGCAGAATAATGGCAATAGCGCTAACAAGCACAGAGCATTTGCTCTACGCCAGGCGCCGTTTAAGTGCTTTACACGTGTTAAATCACTCTTTCAACCACCCCACGAGGTAGCTGCTGTTACTGACCCCACTGCAGAGATGCAAAAATCGAGGCATTGAGAGTTGAAGTAGCTCGTCTAAGTCACGAAGCCTGTGTCTGCACCCAGGCCACGTGGCACCAAATTCTAGGCTCTTAACTACAGGCTACCTGGGAAAGACTCAACAGAATTCCATACTGCTCCACTGGGGGGCAAAGGCCTGAAGTAATTCATCTAAGTTAATAAAACCAAGATAAGGCCCGATAGAGACATAATGGACTTTCCAACAAATTGTAGATTACTAAAGTTAGAATAAAGTAAATTTCAGACAAAGAAAAGGAAAAGTGCTTTGCACAACAGGAAGTACATTATAACATTTTATTGTCCTGAAGAAGAATTGAGCCTACGAATTCCAGCAGGCTCAAAAAAGTGCTGGCGTTCGATAAGGTGTTACTCAGGGAAAAGGTTTGTTCTGAGGTGTTCTGTCCTTTCCCGTAGGAGAAAACAGGAGACTTTCTAGGCCCCGTCGCCCAGGGATACCCTTAGTGATTTCTCTTAGAGTCAGGCTCTGGGGCTGAAGGAGGGAGGGCCTCCCCAGAGTGGTAAAGCCTTCGTCCGCTTCTTACTACCCTTCTTGTACTGTAGGCCTCCTGCCAGCTCTGTGCCACCTCATCTCTAAGAAGCTCCAGCCCAGGGAAGAAGGTGGTCTGTGGGTGTTAAGCAGCGACTGTCAGTGTGAAGTGACAGGACGTGCTTGCCAAATAACTGCAAAGGGCTGGACCCACGTCAGTTACGGCCTAAGGACAGAGTCGAGTCTTTTGACCGAGGACCATTGTGTCCCCTCTGCCCGTTTCCCTAGTCTGTCCTGGGGACAGCAAGTACACAGGGGAGGTTATAACATCTCTGGAAAGAGAAACACCGCTAACTGCAGGCCCACAGGTCTCTTGGCCTCTGCCTCGTTTCCTCTCCTTACGCTCGAAAGGCCTCAGGCTCCCCATGCCAAACGACCCCCAAGGACTTGGAAGAACGCACAGAGCTCATCCGGCTCTCCATGCAGACAGCTCGCTGGGCAATGAAGGGACCTAAGGGTGAAATGGTTTTATTTCAAGTGCCTGCTAGCCTGGCAGCTCCAGGGAACACAGAACCCCAACTCTCCTGTGGGTGCCCCAGGAGGAGAAGGCCTTAGGGCACTGCACCAATAGGGGGCAGGGGTGCAGGATGTAAAAAAAAAAAAAAAAAGATTTGGTAACAATAGGCTTGGTGAACGGGATCGGGGCAGGAGGCCACTCACAGGCCACATATGAACAATTATTGAGTTGTTCAGTTTCAAAGGATTAACGAGACACACATGCTGACTCCTTAGCGCCGGTCTATTCAAAGGAGATCAGCTACTTCCTCAGCTGCAGGCATTTTTGCACAAGCATTAGAGGCGGAACGGAGGCGATTTCTGCTTCTACTCACCTACGCAGTTATCGCAAAGGCTACAATGAGAGGCACGAGGGGGCCGGAAAATCTTGCAGGTGAAACAATATTTAAGTTTCACAGTCTGGCCATTGATGATGACTTCTTTGGTTCTGGGAGGTGGGCGGTACCCCCCTGAACTGGTGCCGTTTGCGATATCTGTGGAGAAAAAAGAGCAGACGCCCTTAAACGTAGCACTTAACCTTTGCGGGCCCTCGCGCCTCGGGGGCCTGGGGTCAGCGCTGCCAAGTGCAGCGCCCTCACCTGTGCCTTTCTGGGAGGCTCCTGGCATCAGACACATAAATGTCGGGGGGATTGGCAGTCCCATAACCTTGGTGCTTCTTGCCAGGGCTTGGGGCTATGCTTGCTATTCCACACAGGTGGGAGTGACCACGTGCTGAGCTCTGGCCAATGGGGCACAAGCATACGTGGCCCCGCCCAGCCGGCAGGCCCCTCCCCAAGCCCCGCCCATTCACTCCACTCCTGCCCCTGAGTCACCTTGGAGCTACAAACTCGGGTCCTTGAATGACTGCACGAGGAAAACTGCCCCTGAGACCTCTTCCCTGGACTACACGGTTACAGGAGCACATTGCCACATTCCAGGGTTAAATTGCTGAAAGTTTGGGTTTCATTCATTGCAGCAGCTAGCGCCGCCCTAATACTGTGGGTGATATTTATATCAGGGACACTTTCTGTCTCCTGCCGTGTACTCCAAATCTGGCTCCAGAATCTGCCCACTTTGCCCACTGGCCTCCTCAGAAATACCAGGTATTGGATGGGGGAGGGGGGGCATGTTGAGTCAAATATATATATATATTTAAACCTTTAAGTGTATATTTTAAGAATACTTTCTATATTTTGTTTGACCACCATCTTTTCTTTTTCGGGGCCAGTTTTTAAAATGTTGAATAAAATACAAATATGTCTATTTTTTTTTAACGTTTCATTTTCGTCTACAGTCTGGTTCTTGTCCCTTAGAATCACCCAGGGAGCTCATAAAACTCCAGTAATACATGGCCCCTTCCCCAGACCCATTAAATCAGAGTCGCCTGAAGCGATTCTAATGTGTTGCAGGGTTGAGAACCTCTGGTCTACAGGAAGATAAAACATCCAGTTTTATCCTTGTTTAGACCCTTCGCAGACCTATGAGACTTGCCAGAAGGCATCTGGGCAGCTAGCTGTGCAGTCAAATACAGGCCACAGGTGGACAGAGGATAGCAGGAATATCTGTGAGGCTTCACCCAGGGCTCTGTGGCCGATAAACACAGCAGAGCAGATCTGGTGGCTAGAGGGAATCTCGGGAAATTCAGTGTTCTCTCAAAACAGAGCTGGTATCATTAAAGGCAGTCATTCCTTTGAATCAAGGGACACACTATCAGACAGCAAGAGTTGCAACATACTTTTGGAAATTTCCAAAGTGGTAGGAATGAGTCCCACTATCCAGTTAGCACTCTCCCCACCCCCCAACTCAACCAATAAGGGCAGGAGTTACGTGGAGAGTTTTCAAAACTACTACTATTTCAGTCCTGCTCTCAGAAGTTCTGATTTCATTGGTGGGGGGCAGTCTGGCATCAGGGGTTTCAAAAACTCTCCAGGTATGGGAATCTCTAGCCAAAGCTGAGGACCACTCCAAGTGTGGTCCATGCAGCATCCTTGTCATCTGAGAAGCAGGTTCTGGGCCCCGCCTGGAGAAGGTGCAGCAGAATCTGCATTTACCAAGATCCCCTGGGGTTTCTGCACGTGAAGGTTTGAGAACCCTGCTCTGGGTGCCTGTGACGACTCCCTATCCGTACACCACACCCACCTCTCACTCTCACATTCACATTCCTCTTTGTCATGTGACAGAAAACTCAGAGAACACAGCTTCGCTCATGTTGAAATGGTCGCTTCACAAATCAGTCCCAGCCACCCAAGCGTTTTCCTGTGGAGGACTTGGTGATTTGGACAGCCGGTGGCATCTGCACAGCCCCTCTGCCCCACAGCAGGGCGGCTGTCACTCACTGACAGAACCCACGACTCCTACGTCATGATTTCAGCACCCTGCCCCCACCTTTATCCCAATTTTAAGGGGGCTGTCAGAGGCCTGGAATCTGCCCCCAGCCCCTTAGCTTAAGGCTTTTGGTATGAGTGAGTACACCAGCCTCACTGGCAGGGTGAACATTATGAGCGATTACTATTCATAGAGAAGGAAAGCTCCAGAAGCAGGTTGTGGGAGAGGGTGGAGAGTCCAGGGGCCTGTGAGGGACAGAAGGGAGGGCAAGGAAATGGAAAAGTGAGCTGCTTTACCTCTTTGTGGGGACAACCCTTCTACTTAGAATAATGAAACGTCTGTGGAGCCTCCCCAAGGATGCCGGGTGATCTCACCAAGCAGGACACCCTCTCCTGGCATGTGCCCACCTGCCTGGTGCTCCAGGTGGCTGCCCTACGCTATGGAATGCTGCTAAATTCAGCGGGCATCTGGACAGGCACTGAGCTCCCAAATATACGCAAGGAAGAGGAAGGCATCTCAATAGAGTCTGTCAGAAGGAGAGGACAAAGAGACAGCACAGCTATGTACTTCCCTGAGCATCGGGTAAAAATAACTGGCTTTGAACAAACACATCAAAGATAAGGTCAGATCTTTACTGGTGCCAACTGGGTGCCACCGAAGCCTAAATTAATTATGACTGTCACCTCACTCGCCTTATGTCGTTCCGCTGTGAAGACTGCTGTGTCTATTTAGCTCTTGCAAACGTGAGTAGAAAAACTGGAAAGACATATAGGTGTAAAAACAACAATCCAATCACGAGTATTTGGGTTAATGAGAAAAGTCTGAAAATCGATTTGTCAAGGGATGTCTTTTAAAAAGCGGGGATGACAAACTTACCCACACTAGAATGATGACTGAAAAAGCCTAGTTCTAAATGGTCATGATTTGAAAAAGCGAGTTTCTGCTAGTACTTCTTAGGACAAACTCTAGTGATCCTATAGTTCATACACTTTCGAAAGATTAAACCTCTGATACAAAGTGAGCTGAAGGCCAGAATTCAGCAGACATGGTAAACTGATGCTGAAGAATTAAACTAAACCCACAAACTATTTGACTAAATATTTGGAGAGCTCTTTGTGTCAAAGAAATGGAAGAAGATGACCAGGATTCGGGGCCCAGTTATGCCATCATCAAGTGACTGAAGGACCCCAGAACTAAAAAAAAAAAAAAAAAGTCCATTGATATTTGTGAAGGATTTACTCTGAGCAAAATACCAGGCCAGAGGCGGTGGAGGACCCATAACTAGGCAGAGATGTCCGTGGGGTGGGGAGGGGTCGGTGGGAGTCCTGCTGGGCTGTCTGATGAATGTCTCCCGGCCACCCCATCCCGGCCTGCTCTCCTGACGGCCTTCAGAGCCTGCTCTCTAAGTGCAAGTCTGACAAAGAAGCTCCGGGCCTCCCGCGAGGCGCAGCGGTCCCCCGGGCCCCGGCCCCCTCTCTCCTGGTAGCATGGTGCTTGAAGCACCAGCCTCCACGCTCTACTCCCCGGTGTCCACACAGGGACGTCTTCTCCACGTGGGCCTGCGATCCTGCTGCCGGTGGAGACAACCCTTTTCCCCAAGGTCCAGCTCAAGCGTCTCTGCGGAAACGTGCCGAAAGCAGAGTTCCTTGCTTCCTCCTTTGGGCTCGCACTGTACCCGGCTCATTCATTTATCCGGCCGCTAGCTCTGCGCTGTGCCATGCGGTGCCAGCCCTGTGCTGGGAGCGGGGGGTGCAGCAGGAAGTGAACAGACTTCTTCTCGGCAGGTGGCGTTCACGGGCTGGAGGGGAGACCAGGTCCTCTGCCAGTGCATCCGCTACGAGGATTAACTTCCCTCTTTCCCCAGATGACGCTCGAGGGCAGGGTCCATGCCTTCCCCATGCTGATATTCCCGGTGTCCAGCACAAGTAGGTCCCCAGGGGCTGCCTGCTGCACGGAAGGCCAACTGTCCTGGCAGGTGGGGAGCAACGATGCTGGGATGCACAAAACAAGTGTCCCAATTCCTCCACGCCCGCCTGTCAGAGTCACACTGTCCAGTGTCTCCTCCCTCCCCAGGAATGACTGCCACAAGGTCCATCTGAGGCTGTCACTCCTCTTAAATGTGTCCATAGCCGCTGCTGGTCCAGAGACCCATCTCCTGCAGCTGGTCAGCGTCACCTGGGAGGGCTGGGCTGTGTGGGCAGCTCTCTACCGCAGGGTGACTCCAAGGCGCTGTTCTTTCACATAATCCCACAGACCAGTGGCGTCCAGGCACACCTACGCCCAGGGCAGAGGTGAGTGACGAGGCCCTGAGAGCCACCTGGGCACAAAAGGCGTCCTCTTTGCCGTTCAGACGGATGCCAGTAGCCTTCATGGAATCTGTTGCTAATCCCTGGGGATGACGAGGACCCGTGGCTCACATCACAGGGCACGGAAGGTGGTGTTCCTGTTCTAATCCTCCATTACTTGCGTTTTGGATTTTCGTTTTGGGCAAAATTGTGCCTCTGCTTCTTAGGGCTGCTCTTTGTGGTTTAAATACTGCTGTTGAAAAAGCTTAATTGAAGTCTGCAATAACTAATGGTTAAAGAACACTAGAATTTGGAGGGAAAAAAACCGCTAACAGTTCTGCGCGTTTATATGAGTCAGTGTTTCTCAAGGACATTTTTATACACAAGCGTTTTGAAAGAAAGCTTAAAAGCTTAAAGTGGTCTTTTCCTTCATAAAGTGAGCTGAAACAGAAACAGTAACAGCATCTTGGTCTAGCACTAGCCTCACGATCAGCCTGTGGGCAGAGGATTTGGGGAACCAAGGAGAGAGAAAAGGGAGAGGGCAGGTTGAGCTCAGGGACACAGAACTGCAAGCCCACTAAGTTTTAAGCTGTTCGTTAGCATCTGCCAAGTTCAGAGCCATGCTCCAAACAACGAGCCATCTTTTCTTGAGAATGCTGGAGCTCGCATCCTGAGAGACCCACTTGTCTGCCATCTTATTAATTCCTGCCCCAAATTCAGGGATGAAACTGTGGAACTTTTAAAATTGTTGATCTTCACCCTACGGAAGTCCTGCCTTATCCACGTTTTTGTTTTCCATGGTTTCATTTCCCACGGTCAACTGCGGTCCGAAAATATTAAGTGAAAAATTCCAGAAATAAACAATTCATACTTTTTAAATTGTTCCGAGGACCTCACTTCATGGCATCACAGAGGCATTCTGTCACCTCATGTCATCCCGGGAAGAGGGGTGAGTGCGGTACGATGAGATATTTTGAGAGAGAGAGAGAGACTACATTCATATAACTTTCATTATAATATATTATATTGTTTTTATCTTATTATTAGTTACTGCTAATCTCTTGCTGGCCCTAATTTACAAACTAAACTTTATCAGAGGTATGTGTCTATAGGAAAAAACATAGTCTATATAGGTGCTTTCTGCAGTCTTAGGCGTCTTCTGGCGGTCTACCCCACGGATAAGGGGGAATGACTGTATAAAGTAACTGAACTCTGATTTTTTAAAAGGCAAAGGGAAGAATCCTAATTTTCAAAAGCTGTAGATTAAGGTTCTTTTCCAAGAGGACCCAGAACAGTGGCGTCCCTGGTGCTCTGGTTTCACAGGCCATTCGCCAGCTGACAGCGTCCGCCAAAGCGGGAGGAAGCTCGACCAACAGGTGCTTAGCCGGACTGAAAACAGAGCGTCTCCCCACGAGGAGATGTCACAGGGAAAGTGTGATTTGCTCTAGACTCAAGTCTCCGTGATCGTATCTACTGCACGTGCTGGAGGATGGCTGTCGGAGCTAACAGATCTGCAGTTTTCATCCGGCCCCGTCCACTGGTGCTTTGTGACATCTGGGGCAGAAACTGCCCAACCTTGGACTAGTCGATCTGTCATAAAGGAAGATGGTCAAGGGCCATTAAAGCCGAACTCTTGGCTTTTAGTCTGTAAACTTCCAAGATCATAGAAAAATATTAATGATTAGATCTTAGACAAGTCAACCTTTATTTTAAGTATTAGCAGGGGGAAAAGTAGAACAAATTCTGGTTTGTCTACAGATATTGGTTAGGTTTCCACTCACGAGAGTAAAAATGTGACTATTTTCTGATGAATATATTGAATGGCAACAACTTTGCTTTCCATAGATGTTTAGGCACAAATATGCACACGAAGGCTCGCGAAGAAGCGACGGTCCCTAGTCTTCTTCCTCTGGTTAAGAGCTTTGCTGTGTCAGTGTGTCTTAAATGTTTGTTTTCAAAGACTGAAATTGATGCCTGAGGTGAGGCTCACACAGGCAGTCTCAAACCCGAGCCATAGGGTGGGCAGACAGGGGTGGGGGTGGGGGGGAAGAGCCTCTGCTTAACGGACACATCTCAAGGAAGAGCAGAGAGCTCCAGAAAGCAGGAGTAAGAGAACCAGGCAAGTGGATGTGGGGAAGCCATAGCCACAGGCAGGCCCCACATCTGCTAGAATGAGTCGTACAAGGCAGCGGCACCGAACCTATGTGGCTCCAGGAACCGATGCTCCTATGAGAATCTAATGCCTGGGAATGAGGTGGAGCTGAGGTGGTGATGCTAGTGCTGGGGAGCAGCTGCAAATACAGATGAAGCTTTACTCGCCACCCCCCTACCCCCGCTGCACAACTCCTGCTGTGCAGCCCGGTTCCTAACAGGCCACAGACTGGTACCAGTCTGAAGCCTGGGGGATGGGGACCCTTGCTACAAGGAATGGAAGACATACAACATTTAGGGCCCAGTTATTTTTTTCCAAATTGTTCATTCACTCAACACTTAGGAGTGTTGGAGTTACCCTAGTGGGCCACACAGACCTGGTCTCTGCCTTCAAGGAGCCTACAGTCTAGAGGAGAGAGATATTTAATTAAATAATCACACGACTAAACGCATCATTGCTCACTGTGTTATTTTTTGACAGAGAAGCAGGGAAGTCTGCCTGGTATGGGGGCTCTTCCCAGAAGCAGCAGCATTTGAACCAGGACTGAAGGATGAGGAAGTCCCCAGGACTTCCCGGGGCAGTGTGCATGTGCGTGTGCACGCATGCGCATGCGTGTGTGTGCACACATACACTGCAGGTTGGGAGCAAGGCATTTCAGGCAAATAGACTAACAGCGTACTGGCCCCAAAACAGAAGGCAGGTGGCATATCTAAGAATTGAAGGGAGGGGAGTGTGACCAGGATACAGAGTGATACGGAGACATTCAGAGAGAAAGATGGCAGGGGCTAGACCGCCCAGAGCCTTGCAGTCATGTCTGGGATGCTGGTCATCAACCTAAGTGCAAAAGGAATTTGATTGTTAATTCTATGTCTCAACTTGGCTAAGCTATGTGCCCAGTTGTTTGGTCAAACATCGGTATGGAGGTGTTTTTAGATGAGATTAATATTTAAATCAGGAGACTCTGAATAAAGCAGATTACCCTCCATAAAGTGGGTAGGCCTCATCCTATTAGCTGAAGGTCCTGAGAGCCAAGACTGAGGTTCCTCAAAGGAGGAGAAAAGACGGCAACACAGAAATTCTGCCTACGTTCCCAGGCTGCTGGCCCCTGGAGTCTGGATGTGAGAACAACACATCAGTTCTTGCCCGACTTTGCAGCCTGCCGGCCTACCCTACACATTTCACACACGCCAGCCCCCACAATGCTGTGAGCCAATTCTTTAAAGATAAACCTATATTTCTCTGTTGGTTTTCCTCCTCCAGAGAACCCGAATACAGAAGCCAAGAAGGGTTCTATGCTGTGCAGTAATGTGATCAAGTAGGAATTTAAAAATATCACGTTGACTGCAGTCTCAAAGATGGGTTGCGGGGAGAGGAAGCAAAAAATGGATTTAGGCCAGTTAGGAGAGGCTTGGAATACAGGCCAGGGAGGATGCTAGCCTGAAACTGGGTGACGGATGTGGTGATGGAGAGAAGTAGATGCATTCCAGGAGCAAAGGGTAACATCGATAATTCACAGCTGTGGTAAACAGGGGACAGGTAGGTGACCAGAGTGAGTCCCGGGCTCATCCGGAGGCAGGGAGCACTGGGTTGTTTTGATAAGGTGTCAAATGGCAGGAGGGCCCAGGGCTGAGCCCTGAGCACCCCTGGGTGGAAAAGCGAGGCGTGGAGAGGTGGAGGGAGGCCCCGAGTTGCCGAGTCATTCGGACTGTTGTGCACATTCGGGAAACGCCAATACTGGGTTCCCTCTGGAAGGCTGACTTCAGCATCAGCACGGCAAGGTGCCAGGGGCTGCTAGAGAGAAAGCCCAGGGCGTGCCCAGTGTGCTTGGCCCTCATGCTGTCTGAGAACACTCCCCTCCTGTGTGACTGTGTGACAAGAGCTGCCCAGCCGCCCGCAGAGGAAGTGCTGGTGCGGGAGTGAAATCAGGGTTTCCGGGGACAAAGGAGGCAGTGGCTGCGACTGAGGACTGGAGGAATGGCACTCCCTCTGGGCTGGACAGGGAGCACTGGGAACAAAGCTCGGCCAGGACTGGTGCCTGGCCAGACGGGTTAACCCCATGCCCAGAACGCTTGGACCATGTGCCCAGAGCGGGGAAGAGTGCGAGGCTGGCCCCTGTGACAGACCACAGGCTTGTCCTCAAGTGAGCAGAATAATCTAAGGATGCTCAGACTAGGAGAGGGAGCCTTCGTGCAGGGAGGGAGAGGGCAGGGGTCGGGGAAGTCCTGGGGGAAGGGGTTTGGAAGGCCACCTGGGGCGTACACATATTCAGAGATTAGCCTGTCTGCCCTTGCTGGAGGCAGGGTGGGGGTGGGGTGGGTGGGGGCCCCTAACTTTTTTCACTGAGGCTGAACCCACTCTGTGGCCCTGCCTTCATGAGCAAAGCGGTCACACAAGGCAAGCCATGGGGACCATGGTTGCAGGTCACATCCTTAGTAAGAGGAACTAAGAGGGCCGGGCCTGGATGCTTTCTGGCTCTGAGATGGAGCGATGGAAAGAAGTGAGCAGTGTTGATGGTGTCGTGACTTGCACATGTGCCCCCAAGCCCCCCACCAGCATATGAAGAGGGTATAAGTGGTGAAAACAGTTAAAGGGCAGTGAGGATGTGACAGGTGAAGAAAGGGGGACATGGTGAGTACAGACGACAAAGCCATGTTTCACCAACGGCTCAGACTTGATCTTGCCTCTCCCGCACCACGAAGCTGTTCTGAGTTGCAGGAGATAGTTTAGAACCACAGAGGACTTGGGTTTATTCTGGGCTTGGTCATCAAAGGGTTGTGGGACACTTCTCCTTTCGGAGAGAACTCTGTCAAGGACAAAATATTCGTCAGATAACAACTTTAATAGGCACTTTTTAGCCTCATGAAAACCTGACTGCTTAGGGCTTTAGAAAAAGGTAGCCTCAAAGAATGAGCTTCATGCACTACTCAGGGCTGGTTTCATTCATTCATTCAATTATTTATTAGGTTCCTACTATATGCTGAACAATCTTCTAGGTGCTTCAAATATAGTGGCAAATAAGATTAAGTCCTCTGGTTTTGTTTTGTTTTGTTTTGTTTTGTTTTGTTTTGTTTTGTTTTGTTTTGTTTTGTGGTTTATACTCTAGAGAGGGCAGATAAGCCCTGAGTATGGATTTTTAATAATGAAAGTATACAAACAAATCACATTTAATAATAGATCTTAAACTTGGCTGTTGATCAAGATCGCCTAGGGCAGTGATTCCCAACCAGGGTGATTTTGCTCCCCCAGGGGAAATTTGACCACAGACAGAAAAGTCTAGAGACATTTTTGGTGGGAGGGAATGCTACTGACATGTAGCAGGTAGAGCCCAGGGATGCTGCTTAAACATCCACAATGCACAGGGCAGCCCCACAGCAAAGAACTATCCAGCCCAAAATATCGATAGTGCTGTGGCTACTGTACCCTGACTAGGGCTCTGCTACTCAAAGTGTGGTCCATGGACCAGCAGCATCAGCACCACTAGGAGTCAGCTAGAAATGAGCAATCCCAGGTGATTTAGACATACACGCAAGTCTGAGAAGCCTTGTCGTAGATGCAAACACTGGTTAGCAAGCAGGACAAAAGCCCGGGGAAATCCCCACTCGCTTCCTTTTCGGTACTCTGACAAGCACATATGTACAAGCTTGCTTAACTGGGAGGCTTTAGAAATATGTAGATTCCTTACTCCTGAAGATTTTTACCTGCGGTAGGAGCCAAGAATCCGTATTTTTAGAAAAGTTTCCTGCGTACAGCTGATAAGGTAGGTTTGGCATCCATGGCAAACATGCATGGAACAGCTAAACTCAGGCTGAGCTGTCGTAGCTCTAGCTGGGGAATCTAAAGGTCTGGCTAAGAATGAAGACACTGGAGAGAAAGATGTGTGCCACTTACAAAGTTCTACCTTACTCAGAGCGGCGATGTGACCTCGTTCATCGTGGACGGGCTGCCTAATGCATCAGCCAGGGAGGGTTCCCAAACTGTTCATTTTTGTTGCATTTATAGCAGAGTAACGTTTTGTTCAAAGAAAACCTTCCAAAGAACCTCATTATCCAAAATAGGCGAGAGGATTCGCAGACATGTGGCCCTGTCCAAATGTCCATGGGGATATCTGGTCCACACCAAAAGCTCCTTGAAGTTTGGTCCTGTCTGAAACATCCATGCTTAGAAAATGTCCCTGGGTTCAAACAGCCTATTAACATTTATTTATATGTTGGGTTTACACGATTAATATTTAAAAAAAAAATACTATCGTGGACCAAATGTCTTAACGGACATTTTGGACAGAACCAAACATGACCGAATATCCTGCCAAGGGCAAGAGTAGAACTCTGGCTTACATGGACGGGCCCTACTTGTCTTGTGCTCTGGTTCCAGGGGGCACAGTTTAAAAAACAGCATGACAGACAACGACTGTGGTCTGGAGTAGAAGCCAGTTTGAGGTAAGAAAGTCCCTATCAAACGAAGCTTCATCGAAGGAGAGATCTTGTCCTCATTTGTGTGTTCTCAAAGAGTTGAGCCACGAGTGCTCAGGCCAGGCCCTGTGAAAATGGCTCTCACCTGTGACTACGGAAGGTCAAGATCAAACTTCATTCTGCTGCGAAAGTAATTCCATGAGTACAAACCCAACTCTTTGTAAAAATAGTCCTGAAAGCGTACATTCCAGAGACTGGAACATAGGATGGCACCGGCGAAGAGGGGTTTGTTTGTTCGTTTGTTTGTTTGTTTGTTTGTTTTTGATGCAGTGGAGATAACTACCCTGAGTTTCTCCACATATAAGCTATGATAATTTGGGTGCCTGTCATTCAAAGTATTGTAATTCATGGAAAGACTTGGAACTGTCAGATGCAATAATGTTCACAGCTATCAAAATCTCTTTCTTAGAGGCCTGTTTTACATATCTCGCTAATAAATGCAATTAAAGACGGAAGAAAGAGACAATGCTTAGTAGTTATGATCTTTTTAATTTAACTGAGTTAATCCAAAATATGCTTATAGCAAAACGAAAATTAATGACTATCTTATGTTTTGCCATACCGTATTTTGCCAAAGCCTTGCCTTTCGATGTAAAAGAAATAAAGGCGGCATTGTCTCTGCAAAATTTTAATTTCCCTCAAATTTTTTCAAAGTTCTCTGAGCACAAAACTGCTGTGCTGTATAAATGACAATCATTTCTTCTACTGAAGGCCAAAGCTCAAAATATCTGTGCATGTTTCTACTCTACAGGGTGCAGCTTCTGCATTGTGAGAAACTACTAAATATTGCACAGCGATAGAGATCAATTTGGGCCGTCAGTGTTTTTAATATTATAAGACAAGTAGATGAGAACAAAGGTGAAAACCAGGCACTAGAAATCATGCTAGGGCAGGGCCATGTTTCTTCCTTATCACCAGGAAAATCTCATAGGCTTGTATTAAAATTTGAGTGGCATTAATGTGAGGGCATTAGCAAGGACCTGCACACAAGCACTGGCTAGAGCTCATTCTGTATAGTAACGTTCGAAGATTTTATCTTTAGCACTGAGGGAAAGAAAATATGGATGTCAGTACAGTCGCCCGGACTAGTAAGTGCTATAAGTATACTATACTTTCAGGGAAAAAAATGCCCATTCGTTATGATCATATGCTCTTAGCTCTTTAGTCAACACAAATTGGTTGAAATGAGTAAGAATCTTTAGTCAGCTGACTGGTATAATACAATCAATCGATCCATCTAGAAACTTCAAAAGTTGTTAAATACATAATATTGGTAATAACCATTTGGAAACTATAAGGGGGTAAAGTCCCATTTACAACAGAAAAAACAATCACAAAACTCTAGGAATAAACCTAACAAAATGGTAGTAGGTTTCGTATGAAGAAAACTATTCAAAATATAAAAACTTAAGATGGTTTTGAAAAACATGAAGGGACATTCTACATTGGAGTGCAAGATTCTGCATTTTTAAATATGTCAATTTTTCCTATGTTACTTTATGCATCTATTACAATGCTAATAAAAATCTAATATGATTTGAAGAAATTTTGACAAACTGGAAAAAATGATTCTAAGCTTCATCTGGAAGAATAAATAAGAGAGAATATTTGTAAAAGTAATATTATGAGGGAGAAATGGTTTTCCCAGGAAAATATGAAACACTGAAACAATATAGAACATTTCTAAATAGATGCAAATTCTATAAGATTTGGTATTTTATAAATGTAGCATTTCAAATCAGAGGAGAAAGCATGGATTATTCAATAAATGGAGTTGGGACAAACAGCTAATCATTTAGGGGGAAAAACATGAAACTAGAACCATACCTCAATCTTATAGCAAGGATTTAAATGTAAAAAATAAAAACATATGAGAACTAGGAAATATACATATAAACTTATCAGTTTTGGGGGTGGGAAGCCCTTTGTGAACATGTATGACAAGGCAGCAAATGTAAAAAAAGATGGATAGTTCTGACTACATAAAAAATTTTAAAACCTTTATGTCAAAAAATTCCATAAAATATAAATGATAAAGTAGAAACATATTTGTTACATGTATAACAAAGGATAATATCTTTAAAGAGCTCTTACAGATGATTAAGGAAAAGACAAATATTCCAGTAAGAAAATGGGCAAAAGAGATGAACAGGCAACTCACACACACACACACACACACACACACACAAATGTGGTTAGTAAATATATTGAAAAATTTTAACTTACTTCTCCCAATTTCAAACAAATGAAGTCAGAGTTTAATTTTATATGATAATATTTAGTATTGGTGAGAGCAGGGAGAATAGGCATGCTCAGGTACTTTTGGTGGTTACTAATATAACCCTTTGTGGAATGAGTTGGCTATTTATCTCAAAACCTTAACAATATATACATACTTTCTGGCCCTGCAAGAACACTTAAGACATTTGACCTAAGGAACTTTTCATGAATATTGGCTGTAATACTGTTTTTATTATTAAAAACTGAGAACAAGTCAAATGTCAACAAGAGGGAAATGGTTAAACTAATTATCATGTATGATTATACACACCTATTAAAGATGAGGTAGAATGGTTCATAATATATTAAGAGGGAAAAAAAATCTGATTTTTCAAAATAATATAGTGTGAGAGCATTTGAGATCTTATTCCTCAGGCAGCTGTCATCAGTTTTGGCTCGAATAATCTCATAAAAATTTCAAAAACAAAACAAAGCAAAATAATGTATAATGTGAGCCCATATTTGTGTAAAAATATATTAGGTAGAGAAAAAATATTGAAAGGCTATATCAAAATGGGTATCTCTGATTGGTAGGATTAATGAATTAATTAAAAACAGAATTAGATAAATACTTTTCTATGCTTTTCAAGGTTTCTACAATTGATACGTATTACTTTGTAATGAACAAAATAATGTTACCTTTTAAACAGAGTTTGGAAAGAGGCATAAATCATTCACAAAAGGAATTGAGATAGTTTTTGGCTCCCTACAATTCATAAACTTAGATGTCCATGGAAGTATCTCTGCTCTTCAAAAAACAATTATAAATTCATAGTTTCATCAATAATTTTTAGTGATGTCCTCTCTCTCTCTCCTAAAGATGGCTGCGAGTAAGATGTTTTTTTAGATTTTTTTTGTCATTCCTGAAACTCTATGAGAAAGAGGTTATTTGACTCATCAGGGGCCACTTGTAGCTTGTGGAGTTTTAATCCCCCCGGGACTCTGGCACCCACACAGGGCTGTATGAGGCCAAGTCACAGAATTAGCTCACAACACAGATTACCTCAGCGTTAACATTTATCTCTAGGAAAAGTGCCTTTCATGCTACTGGGCATGGCGTTCTTTCCTCTGCCAAAACAGTGTCCAGATTTTGCGCCATGAGAAAGCAAGGAGAAAACAGCATTTTCCGGGTATCAGGAGACAGAGTTATGTTGTCTGGACTCTGTCACCAGTGCATGACTCTACGGGTCCACGGATCTGCATAGCAGGGGGTGGAAAGATGACCAAGGAGGTTCCTGGCTGTTCTGCGGTGTAGGATTCTGCACAGGGCACAAGCTTCCCAGCCTTCCACGTCCACTTTGCTTTGTGCTCTTCAAACGCACGTGACTAAGTCCGAACAGCACTGAGTCACTGGCCTGTGGTGTTCGTGAACGCGTCACTTGTATTTTTGCTTTAGTCCCGCAAGCAGACGGTAAAGGGGTTGAAGGCGCACAGTAGGTCAGTGCTTCATAAACGCTCGTTAACCTACATCCAGCCCATCGCTCAACCGATAACCTAATTCAACACCTTTCCGCTGAGAGCAAATTACAGTGAAACGACTCACGTACTCTTACTTTGGACTCTAGCCCTGAGGACGTTGTCCTTTATCACGGGAGCAGCATGAAAGGGCTCGCCCGCTCGTCTCCAGCATCTCACCTGGAGGGCCCTGCACCTGCCTCAGTGAACTCACCAAGCCCTCAGAGGCCCAAACGTGAGTTCTTCCATGCTAGGTCTGCAAAAAGGCCAAGAATGACTTTATGTGAAGTTGTGCATAGGATGGGCAACAGGGACTTTGTCTGCCCTAACTGGAGCTCGCTGGCACTTTAATAAAGGACTATAAGTGTTGTGCAAAAAAAAAGCGTAGGTGTGGAACAGAATTCAGGTGAATTATTTATTAGCAAGCACCTCGTGATCAATAGGAGCAAGGTCTAGATTTTGATGAAAACAAAACAGTTGCATTTTTCTTTGTATTCTTGCCAGTGCTTACAACGTGACTTGTAGCGACAGTCAAGTCACCGTGACTGTTGCATTGGACTGCATGAGAAGCAAATGGAGCTTCTACTTCTAGAGATTAATGGTCATGTAATGGTCACATATTTGTACATATTTTTATAATATATATATATGTATGCATAACATAAAAGACAATTCCTAAATGCCTTACAGCCTCTCTCTAGCCACATAGACATGTTGATACCTCTGATTTTTTTTCCCCTTGACAGATAAAGTGACTTGCTTGGGTCCCAAGCTGGGCTGACATGAAGAGTGAATCGCAGTCTGCGTTTAGCTTCTGATTATCCAAGGAAACCCTGTCGCTATTTTGAGACAGTCAGCTGAGACCACCAGGAAAAGAACGGTTTTAACTGTCGAACTGTCGAGAACGTGATGTTTATTTTTTTTTAAATTATCTCGTCAGCAGAGTAGGAGTTCCTCAATTCTTCTGTTAACTCCTTAAAGAAATATGACTGAGAAATTCTTTGAGTGTCCAGCTCGGTTTCATCTGTGACAACCCCGATATTCTCAGAGTGAAGCTCGCCCTTGGAGCTGGGCTGCAGACTAACAGATTCCCAGAGTGGGCCCAACTGGGGGTGGCCAGGCACCCGAAGCCCCTGACTCCACCAACAGCCGCGTGCTTCCCTTCCCTTCAGGCTTCGAGAGAAGTCCCAGAACGGCAGCGAAGCCCCATAGCCAGGACTAAGCCAGAAATTTGGTCCACAGAGGCCGTCAGCTGCTTGTTTTTGAAATTGGGGGGGCAGGGCTGATGGGTGACAAACCTTCCTGCCACCTGCCGCCCATGCCATTTCCCATGAGACCAGATGACAGCATCTTGCCCGAGCCTCTGGCTGTCAGCACTCAGTCCTGGGCAGCGCCGGCCACTCTGTCCCTGCTGGCTAGAGGTGGTATCCAACCGTCACCCCCGTATTTTTTGCATCCAACGGAAAGAAATGACCAAAATTGTCAGACAGACAGACAGAGCCCGCCTTGGACAATTTTTTGCTGGCTGCCTCCCTGACAAGTGTCTTCTAAGAACCGGGTACTGAAAACAAGGCGTGAGCACATGCGTCCCCGTTAGACAGAAGAAATTGTGCCAGGCATAGGAAGGGGACCCCCTCCCCAACACACGAACAGTCAGAGCATGGCCACGCAAGAACCAGCCACTCCGGGGTGATCTCTCGTCACCGAGACCCGCCCAGCTCCCCTTCCAGCCTGGGGCCAGGATGTGGCCGGCGCCTTCCCAGCCCAGGCTGAGTGGAGTCGAGGTCGTCTCAGGAAGGACCCCTGGCTCTGCCACGTTGTTCCCTGGGGCACAGGGGTGCCCCCATCCAGACCGCGGGGCAGCTTGCTTACTCCCCTCCAGACTCCAGGCTTGCACCAGGGGCAAGGACTCCGTCCTGTGCACTTCGAAATCTCGGAGACCAGCCCAGTGCTCGGTACCTGGGAGACCTTCAGTGGGTCCTTGTGAAACCAGTGGGTCTTGAGGCCACTGACCGTCACATCCGGTGTCTGGCTGTCCTGCCTCGTGTCCTTTCACCCCCTGGGCGGCCTTCTGCCAGGAAAGGCAGAGTTCCTGAGGGATTTCTAGTCTTTTCCCCGGTGTGGGCAGAGTGGGTGCTTGGGATGAGGTGCGAGGTGGGGAGGCGACAGTGGATGGGGACTCTGGCCTTAACGGCTTCCTAGTGGACACGACTTCCATTCTCTGAGGGGCCATCAAATCCCCAGGGCACCGTCTGTGCCTCACGCCTGTAAAATGCTCCAACGCATTTGGTGACTTTTAAGGTCGCAAATCTCAAGCATTATTGTGTAAAAGGATTACGTGGGGAATGTGCTAGAAGCAGACTCTCAAGCTCCATCTCCTAGAGACCCTGATCCGTGGGTTTGGGATGTGGCCTGGGAATCTGCATTTTAATGGGCAGCTTTGGTGGCTCATCCAGGGGTCTGCAGAGCTCAGAGCGACAGACAGTGTCTTATAGACTCTTCCTACCTCCCACTGTGTATCAGCCCTCTCATGGGAGCCCGCACCCCACCGCTCCCTAGACTCCCGGGCTGACGTGCCACACACCTTTCCCGGCTCCCTTCAAACGGAACCTTCTGACGCTTCCTGCCCAAAGCTCTCTGAGCTGAGGAACTGAAATTTTGTTTCTCACTTAACCCACAAAACCCTCAGATATAAGAGAAAAGTAAGACTCCGAGAACCTCTCTACAGTGTGGGTTTAACTCACACACTGAAATCAGCTGTTCCAGAGCCATGTGTGAGGGCACTAGCTCTGGGTCAGGTGCGTGTGTCCCCGAGATGATGAACCCAGGGTAGCTGCTTTGTCACCGGCATACCCCGTAATTATCCCAGTGGAGGGTAGCGGGTCTCACACTGGGGACTTTAAGACATCACGTGCCTGATGGAAAGCCCAAGTGCTGAATCAGTATCTCCAGGGGAACGTGCTCATGCTCACATGTGCATAAATACACCTTATTATCAAAAAGTAGTACATGTATGGTTAAAAAAAAAAATAGCAGGTAGAACGTTAAAACCGCCAAGGGGATCTGCACTAATGATGGAAACCCCTGGCCTCAGCCACCCCCTGGCACTGGGCAGCTGCTCAGTCGGTGCCGATGAAGACTCAGGTAGCGAAACCTTTTGGACTTTCTCCCCGGCCCCCATCCATCTACGCCGGCGTCTCCCACTCCCAGGCACGTTGTGCTGTGTGAAGCAGGGGAACAGCAGTCCCAGGGGTTGATAACAGCTGCACGAGCCACCCACATAGCGAACGACTCTGCAGCCATTTCCTATGAAGAACAGTCCTCGCACTTAACGCCAGCCAACCCATCCAAGCTATGGGGGGGACCTGGGCTCCCCCCAAAAGCCTTCCTGCGATGTGCACTTAAGCGCTGGCCATTTTTCAGTTTTAGTTGTTCACGGGCTTTGATTCGAAACATGTCGTCAGAGCCTTGTTCAGGGTCTCACTGCTTCCATCCTGGTGGGTTTGCGATGAGACAGAACCTCCAACCACAATGCTGTGTGTCGCGCTGTCATGCTCACGTAAGCGACTGGCTATTTTCACAGTTTCTTCAGGTTCGTGCCTCCGTTGCTTATAGCGCTGCTGGGAGTCAGGCAACACCAGTGACTCCCACCCTCCAGACGAGGAAACGAAGACCCAAGAGAAGGCCCAAGGTGTGCCAAGGCCAGGCAACTAGTAAGCGGGATGCTTCATGGATGCTTGGTACAAGGACACATATTAGAGTTCATGTGATGACATTTACTGGCTTTTCTTTTCTGTTCATAAAAGTAATATGTGTTCATCCTAGAGAAACTTGGAATATCAGAAACATATTTAAAAAATTAAAACAATTTAAAATTAAAATTTTGTGGCCTGTTCAACCACAAAAAAAACTGTTTATATTTCTTTCCAGTCACTTTTCCATGTTTATGTATATATTAAGATTGCAATGTGCATACACTTTCATATTTTGCATATTTTCATTTGACATTGTATCAAGGTCATTTTCATAAGTCATTAAGTGTTTCTGAAGCCAATGTCTTGATGGCTTCCTCCCTAACGGTCATTACAGAAGTATACCATAATTCATTTATTGTATACTTTTTGCTGTTGTACATTTAAGTTGCTCCTAATTCTTTACACTATTATAAGTAAGTCTACAACGAACATCTTCACATTTATCTTCCAAGTAAGGTTTAGATTTTGCTCCCTGAAGCTCTGTAAAGTGGGCCCTATTTCAGTTTCCTTTCATACTGGATTTCCTCCACTATCTTGTGATTTTTGGGTCTCGCCTTCACTTCTAAAACTTCTAACATCGTGGGAAGACAGCTCCTAATGCTCTGTCTACAAATTTCAGGTCTGAAAAAGGTTTTCTTCCAGGCTCTTCTCTGGGCAAAACATTTTTAACTGGCACGTTAAAAAATAATATTTGTGACAGCCGGGGGCTTGAAATGAAGAAACACAAAACAGTGAAATAAACCATTTGACTGTTACTTTAACAGAGAAATGAGAGAAGCGCCTGTGGAATATGAACAACACTTCTCTTCCAGGAAGGTGTCCCCCAAGATTGCAGAGGGCTTGAGGTCTCTCCGTTAGACAAA
>CM053502.1:168830993-168880453 GCA_028627145.1 Eidolon dupreanum | reverse complement strand
TAAGGAGTTGAACGTGCTAAATAACCTCCTAAAGTACTTGGGCTCCTGGGTTTTCATGGTCAAGCAAAGGAGGAAGGATTTATTCCTAGAATCACAGGACGAAGGCACCGCAACAGACCTCTGCAGTCAGTAGGGACATTGCGCATGCAGTGAAATCGAGGCCCAGAGAACTTAAAACGCTTCTCAGGATCACACAGCAAGTGGAAGAGGTAAGAGCTGGGATCAATTCAGCTTCGAGCCTGTGCCCGTAACCATAGCGTTTACTGAAAATAAAAACATATATGGACTTTGAAAGAGGTAAAGCACTATCTAAGGAGAGGGTATTTATTAATAGCTATTATTCATGAGTAGTAATAAAGGATAAGACGCCACATACAGGCGGCCCTGCAGGGGGTTACTACACTATTGAATACTCTGAGTAAATGCATCTGTAGTTTGCCACACCCCTGAGAGCTGGAGAGAGGGAGCTGACACTGGCCGTTGGAGAGGAAGGTCACAGGTTCAGTCACCAGCCATGGCGGTCACCGGCGGGAAGTGGAGAGGCATTAGGGCTGAGCTTCTCGGCTGTCTTGTTTAAAATGCAGATTCCGGTTCAGGAGGTGGGCTGGGGCCCGAGGTTCTGCTTTTCTAACAAGCTTCCTGGTGATGTCGATGTGGCTCCTCCAGGGACCTCAGTTTGAGTAGCAAGGATTTAGGAATTCCGTTTCGTAAGCGAAAAAGTCCAAGGAGAGGTTTAGGTCCTGGAAGCGGAGTCGGGCCCCCAGGGCTGAGTCCCAGGGCTGTCGCTGATGAGCTCTGTGTGAGCACGGGCAGATTTGTACCTGTGTCTCTCTGAGCCTCAGTTGCCTGGTCTATAAACAAAGGAAGTTGTCCAGCATGATCTCCATGATTGCTGGAATATTCTGTGACTCAGAGCACTGCAGCAGACCAGCCAACCTGGAGCCAGAAAGCCCTTTTATTAGACTGAAGCGGCTCTTTTGGTGCCCTGAGCTGGGTCAGGGTGGGCCTTTAATGACCAAGCTCCAGACCGCTTGCTCCTTCCTTTGGCCATACTCTTGGACCACGTGGTCCCAATTTTCCACCCTTTTCATGCCACTTGATCCTTTACTTCCTCTCCCTGTGGCCTCTGGCTTCCCCTGCTCCCTCGCAGCTGACCTTTTCCTCACCCTGGTTATTTCATCATCCTTCCCCTTTTGTGGCCTCGTATATGAGGACTGATTATAATTAGAGTACATTGCTTTTTGTTCAAAGTGAAGCACATCAACATTGCTCTACGCCATCATTTTGCTGAATTAACACAAGCCCTTTAAAGAATATGACATTGATGCAGTGACACACACACACACACACACACACACACACACACACACACACACACAGAGAGAGAAAGAGAGAGAGAGAGAGAGAGAGAGAGAGATTTCCTCTTATCTGAAATGCTTCTAGGGAGTTTATCAGTTCTATAGAAAAGATTCTGATCTCTACATGTGAACATATATGTAAGTCACATCTTCAACTGTACTGAGAGAGACGCCTAGTAGATTCAGGATGGGAAATATGGAGGTCACGAAAATACCTACGTGGATTTAGGAATTTAGATTTCTAGGCTCAGCGCAGTGTGAGTGCAAAAGTGTGATCTCATCAAGTTAGATAGTCTCCCTGTCTCGATTTCGCTCCCCGTAAGGAGGAGAATACCACTCGCCACCCACAAAGCTATCTGGAGGACTGTGAGGACATCTGCAAAGGGCACACATAATAGAGAGGGGTCACAGGTGGTTTTCTATGCCAGTATCATCCTCCACTCCAAACGTCACACAGGAAACATTCTAACCTCACAAACAAGTAAACGCATTTGCATCATAAACGGGCTTCAGTTCCTTCCTACAAATTCGGATTTGTATAGGCAGAAGAGATCGTATAGGCTTCAATGAACTTCCTGGATGAAAAACATCCATCCTTCTAAATCCTTTGGAAAAACAAAACCTCTGGCTCCTCCCTTCCCTCAGAACTAGACCTTTCAAAATCTTGTGGTATTTCCCCAAATACCATAATTTTGAATTGTGACATCTGGTTTCCAGCTCTTCCAGGCTAGAATTTTTTTTTTTTTAAGAGACTATCAGGAATGCTGGCTTTCTGAGCCACTACCCTGCATCTGTGTGGGACACTCACTACCTACCCTTCCTTGGCATCAGTAACCACTAGATGATTCCAGCATTTTCCCCTGAACAAGGAATCTACTTTTCCTTTTTATTTTTAGAACGCCAGTTTCTTCAAAAACCTTTGCGTTTCCCAGAAGGCATTTCAGACATGGCGGGGGGGGTGCCCCCACCCCCTACTTGCCTTAGCTCCTTCACAAGCATCGTGGGACATCTTGACGTCACTGAGAGTCCCACTGGACAGAAGGGCCCCTGTACCTTCAGGCAGCTCCATGAGGGGTACAGGATAGTCTGAAATGTCCCTGCAGTTCTTCCTTCTCTGCTCACTTGGGCCCAGGATTTGAGAGCCAGGCCCTCCAGCCATGGAGTGCTGGACCCGGCTCTCTGCTTCTAAGCATGGATATGATGGGGAGAGGCAGCTGATGGGACAGGTGGGTGGGGGGGGGGGCGCTGGATGATGCAGACCTCTGCAGGGAGAGAGAGCACACAGGAAGTGCTACCTGCCCCAGCAAGCCCAGCAGCCCCCGGCTCAGGGCCTGGCTGCCCAAGGCAACTGTATGGTGGGCCGTCCCCTGCAGTGGTTAAGAGCCCGGGGTGTGACAGGCAGACGGACCTGCATTAGGCTCCCAGCTATGGCTGAATGACCTTTGGCAAATCACTTTCTTCTCTGAGCACGGGCTTTCTCAGAAATAAAATAGGAACATTTACAGTGACTAAACATCACTGAGAGGCTGTTGTGAGTATTAAATGAGATCACCATGGAAAGAGCTTAGCCTGATGCCTGGCACGAGAGAAGCACTTAATGAAAAATAGCTATTAATATGATTCTACCTGCTCATAGTGGACCAATAAACCAATTACTTTACAGGAAAAGCACAGGGAATATTTCATTTTAATGGACACAGGTAAATGCTTAAGCTGGTGCAGGAAGAGAGTCCGAAAGCTGATGGAATGGCATCATGGGAACTCGGGGAAGAACAGGGCGGAGAGCAACAGGGGGGAGAGGACGATGGGGAGGTGGGAGGGGGCCCCCCCAGGTGGGTGTGCTTCAACGCTGAGCATGTGCTGGGGCCTCAGAACGTCCACGAGATGCTGAAGTGACCGCCACAAACAGAAATCACACGAAGGATCAATTGTGGTCATTTTGGAGGTGAGTAGGGGACTGGGGGAATAAGGACTGGGGGAAATGGTCAGAAAATGTCACCTTTTGAAAAAGAAAACTGGCAAAAACCAATCAAATTAACCACCTATGACGCCTCCCCCACTCCTGTTTTTTTTCCCCTTTTTTTAGTATGTTCGGCAGTGCAGACGTCTAGTGTGAAGTACAAAAAGTGACTGTAAAGGGTATGGAAGATTTAATCACAGATCAACCACAGACAACAGAATCACCATGAGGCAGAAAATAAACCATCAAATTTTAAAGCAATTTTATGGTGACTATTACCATTAGAAGTAACCAACACACACACACACAAAGACATCAATAAGGGCTTAAAAAAATTCACATGGTAAAAAAGTAAATCACCAGGAAAATTTGTCTTTGTAGAAATAATAGTTCTGTAAGAAAATTCATAATGGTAACTTTCATGATATAAAAAAGCCAGGTTAATACAAAAATCTGTTATAAATTTAATGCAGAAAAAGAAATTACTCCAATAAAAATAATTTTAGTAAAATGAAAATGGAAACAGAAAAATTGGAGAGAGTTTTTAGCTTTGCAATAAAGAAAACTGATTAAGGTCTTAAATTGGCATACCAGTGTTCACAGAAAATATTTTTTTCAACAAGAAACTATCAGTATTGCTAAAATTCCAAGTATGTTTCTATTCTTAAGCACAGAGTTAGGATGTCTTTGGAGATAACACACTAGCAAGTGGAGTTGGTGGTGGAAGCTTCTGGTTCCCGGGGATCTGGGATGGTACAGGTCTGTGTGGCCAGCTGACAAAGGTCAGGAAGCCACGCTTCCTAAACATCTGCAGAGGAGACGCAGTCCAAGGACTAATTTGGGAAATAGAGAAAGATAAACTTTAGTCTTAGAAATGGTGATCGGTTCTGTGTATTACAAAAAAAACGGGTGGATGAGAATTTGACTAAAGACTGGGTGTGGCAGGGGATGAGACAGGGAGGAAAGGAGAGAGACAGAGAGAAGGGAGACATACACAGGTGCTTGCATGCACACGCACGTACGCACACACACACGCGTGCACATACACAGCAGAAGGATTCTAGCCAGCAGGGAAAGGTACAGAGTGGAGGCAATAATTCTTCAGATTCTGCTACTTTTGAAAGCTGACTTTTGAAAAGACCAGCCAGCTTTTTTTGATTGACTCAGTTCTCACCAAGCAATCATTAGGTCACTTATCGGTGTCGGGGTTACCTTGACACTGGAGAGTGTTTCCTAAGTAAACAGCCTTATCCTGGGAGCCTCAGAGGCAGGTGCACCCACAGCTCAGCCCATAGTCATTGTCCCTGCCTTCACATCCTCAGGACTGTGGACAGGCTGGGAAGAGATGATGTATGTGGACCATATTGGAGATAAGACGGCCACTTTCCTGTTTTGATCCCTGGAAAGGTCTATCCCTAATTGAAATCAGATACTGTGGTCTCAAATCAGTTGCTTAGTATCTGATTGTCCCTGAGTGAATTTAAAAGACTGAGTTTCTGAAACTGCAATTCCCAAGCAGGGCTCCAGCAATTCTAGGGAGACCTCCCTGGACCCCTGATGCCATTCTTTGCTGTCTTTTTAGCTGCAACATAAGTTACTGGGAAAGTTCTTTCAGAAAAATTAAGGGTAAGGCATTTCGAGAGACTTGTAACAGACTCTGAGACACACAGCCTCCTCCTCACCACCCACTCCTCTCCAGAAGGCTGAAGATGGGGAAGCTGTTCAGATCCTTGGCAAATCTTCAATAAATTATTCAGGTTTTTGGTTTCAAATGGTTTTTATGGGCTTCTATAAGTAGAGGTATACCACAGATAATTAGAATTAACAACCCTAGTAATAAAAAGTTTCCCAATCTGATTTTCAATCTTTCCTTCTTTAGTTAGATAGCACGAAATAAATGTGCTAAGATTTCATTGAAACATGATCTTATTTGTCACAGCCAAGTAAGACATGGGAGGACATCTTATGAAGTATCAGACCTGCGTGGTACCAGCTCTGCCATTTATTCCTATCCTGTCAGGTCACTTTTTGTGACAATATATGCTTGTAGAAGATGAAGGGAGAATGGTGGTAAAAGAGGAAAATTTCTCTTCAAAAAATACAACCATTTACTGAACTAACTCTGACAACCTTATAGGATATGTGTCATTATCACTATTTACAGATAAGAACAAGGAGGGATGAAACAGAGGGATGATGTTTACAAAGTGTACGATGAGCCTAAAGTCACACAACTAGAGAACAGGTGAGCCCTTCCGATCTTTCTTCTATTCTACCCTCCTCCTTCCTCCTTTCCTTCTGAATTTTATTGCGGTAAAACTTACATACCACGACAGTTATCCATTATAAAGTGTACAATAGAAAATTTTTTTAGTAAATTTATTAGATTATGCAGCCATCTCCACAATCTAATTTTAGATCATTTTTGTTATTCCAAAAAGTTCTCCCACGTCTGTGTCTGTCAACCCTCATTCCTACCCCCAGCCTAGGCAAGCGCTGATCTGCTTTCTGTCTCTCAAGATTTGCCTTTTCTGGACATTTCATATCAACAGAATCGCACAATATGTATGTAGTCTTTGATCTGGCTTCTTTCAGGTTGCATAATGTTTCCGAGGGTCATCCACGTTGTAGCATATGTCGACACTTTGCTCTTTGTTATTGCTAAACAGTATCTCATGTGTGGATATCCCAAATACTGCTCACCAGTTCACCCACTGTGAACTCCTGGGTTGCTTCCAGTTCTTAGCTATTAGGTAGGTATAAGGCACATACAAGGGCATCTGTTCTCATATGTTTTGGATATGCACCTCACGGGGAGAACTGTTGAGTCATTTGATATCTCTGTGTTTAACTTCTTGAGGAGTCTGGAGGAACTGTTTTCCAAAGTGGCTGCATCATTTTACACTCCCGCCGGTGACGCACGAAGGTTCTCATTGCTCCACATCCTCAGCAACATTCGATATTGTTCGTCTTTCTAATTAGAGCCACTCATGGTAGGGGTGAAGTGGTACTTTCATTATGGATTTGATTTGCATATCCCTAATAATGAATCACGTTGAGCAGTTCTTTATGTGCTTATTGGCTTCCATATACCTTCTCTGGAAAAATGTTATGTTCGAGTTCTTTACCCATTTTAGAGGAGTTGTCTTATTTTTGAATTGTAAGAGATCTTTATATATTCTAGATATAAGAACAAGATAATTTATCCAATATATGATTTGCAAATATTTTCTCCCAATCTTTAGCTTGTCATTTCATTTTTTTAATGGTGTCTTTTGAAGAACTCACGTTTTAAAATCTGATGAAATTCAATTTATCATTTTGTCCTCTTACAGAGTATACTTTTGGTGTCATATCTAAGAACTCTGGGCCTAACCCAAGGTCACAAAAATTTTCTCCTATGTTTTCTTTGGCAGTTTGATAGTTTTAGCTCTTATATTTGGGTCTCTGATGCATTCTGAATTAACTTTTGTGTATGGAGTGAGGTAAAAATTCAAATTCATCTCTTTACATGGGTTCTTTAGATTTTCTATTTCTTCTTGAATCTTTTCTCTTTTTTCTTCTTCATCCTCTTCATAAAGTTAAAATCCTTTTTTAAATTTCTGTAGGGTCAATGGTGATGCCACTGCTTTCATTCCTAGTTTTGGTAATTTGTATATTCTCTCTTTTGTGGGGGAGGGGGATAGTATGGTAAAGGTCTGTCAATTTTGTTGATATCAAAGAACTAGCTTTTGGTATCACTCACATTCTCTGTTGTTTTCTGTATTCCATTTCACTAATTTCCACTCTTTAATACTTCCTTAGTACTGCTGGCTTTGTTTATTTGCTGTTCTTTCTCTAATTTATTGAGGTGAAAGTTTCAGTTATTGTTTTTTTACGTACTCCACTCCAAATCAAGTCGGCCCCTCTGACAGGGAGGCTGCTGGTCTTCAGGGCTTGCCTTGACCAGGTAGACTTCAGGTTGGGGACTGGATCAGCCCCAGGTGAGAATGCTACAGATACCCATGATTCTTACCCGAAGTTCAATAATTCTTCATCAATAACCACCTCTCATTATAGTCGGAGTCCAGAGCCATGAGTTGGTTGTTTCTGACTATTTTGTCCAGTTTTGTCATTACCTTTTGGGGAGAGGGTGTGTCAGGCTAGTCATTTCTGCCACACCAAAGTCCTGTTTCTAAAGCCCCTCCTCTCTCCTTCACAGGAAATGACATTTGGTTTCATCCCTTACTCCATCTGCTTCTCACAGAATCTGTGTCTCAGGGTGGTACTGGGGTCAAGCTGGTTTTAAAAACAAAAACAAAAACAAAAAACAACAACACACACTTATGTTGAAAAATATTTCCCTGAGCAAAAAAAAAAAAAAAAAAAAAAAAAAAAATTGAATGTACTCGAGTGAGTTGCTCAACATCCTCAATATTTATAAGGAAGAAGGGAAACTGTGCCTCTGAGAACCTGCATTTATAATAGAGAATTCCAATGGCCCTCTTTATCATCCACTTCGTAAGAAAGGCAGAAAACGGGTTCCTGATCTTGCTGATCTGACAGACGCTCCTCGCAGGCACTGGGAGGTGGGGTAAGAAGCAGAATCGCAGCAGGAAAACGCTGAAGCGGCAGCGTGGAGAGCGGGCCTCCGTGGGCACTCCTGAGTCTAGCAATTTCAGCCTACATGCTATTGTGATGCGGGCAGGGACCACGCAGCTTCCAGAAGCCAGGTTCTGTCCCCGGAAGGGAAATGGGCCTGATCGTCCTCTCGCCCCTCTGGCATGACAACTGGGAGGGAACAGGGCTGGGACCCAGGGGACGTGAGTTCGAGGCTCTGGCTCTGCCAATTTCTCCTGTTTTATCTCTTTGGGGCTAAGTTTGCTTATTTGTAAGATGGGTGTAGTAATAAAGGCCTCCTCGTGCGTTTGTTTGGAAGTGATCCAGTTCAATGATATTCTTTACAAATTATTAATGTGCTATAAATGTAAGGCTTTAAATTATGTATTAATGCCCTGTCTTGAACACCCAAGATGCAAGGACTAAGAAAGACACTGCTGATTCTCCTTCCCCTGTTCTCTACCTCGGGACACAAGAAGGCTGCTACCTAGGAGACTACTCACCACACATTCCCACCATTGCTCCCTTCCCGTGAGACAGGGGTGAAGGATGGAGGCAGATGCTCAGAGAAGGATACAACTGTGTTTCAGAGATTGGGGATGGTAGACCAGATGGTCTCCTGTAGAGACCCATGCTTGTATCTCTTTACACTGTGGAAATGGGGGTCTTTAGGCTGAGTGAGATGGAGAAGGGAAGCCCAGGGAGCTGGAGGAACACGGTCAGAACCATCTATGTTAAATGACTTCTCACGCCCAAACCTTACATTCACACCAAGTCATCACGGCCCCTCCGTCACGCCTGTCAAATCATCCGTGCACTACAGAAAAGCTCCACATGCATAAGGCAAACTTTTAACAGCAATACAAAGCTCTCTTTTTAATTATATAAAAAGACTCTAAAAGTCTGTTGTGCGAGGGCTTAGAATTTGTTTTAATATCTTTAAAATGGATTGCAGTAGACTATTTATCCTAAGATTTCAATATCTAAGGAAAAACAAAGCTATTTGTCTCAATATCCATCACAGCTATATATCTCTGTTATGCCACAGTGAAGGAGATTCTGGACCTTAACCTGGATGAATAAAAAGGCGGTGTAAGACGGAACTTTCCCCGGTTTATATTATGGACACTAGTGTCAGGCTACTGTGATTGTAAAAGGGGACAGAGAGCAGCCACCGACAACTAGAGAGGTCCCTTCAGACTTGGACACAGGGGATTCACAGAAACGTCAGAAAACAGAGCTCAGTGGAGGCAGCGTGGCTGATGGCAGGACCAGGTCACCTCGCCTCTGGCCCGCCGGCCCCTCAGCCTTACTGCAGCCACTTTATATCCCTACTCAGGTCATTCAGCCTCCCCGGTCACTCGCCACTGTCCAGTGCCCTGCCCCTCCTGCATGGGCACCGCGGCCTGTCCTGCCATGCTGCGGCTGAGCGCAGGTGGGAAGGGACCGGAGGCGAAGGGCAGGCCTTCGGCGTTACCTATTTGCCTTTCCAGGTCGGCGGCTTCATCAGGCGTAGCTCGAGGAAGGACTCCAGGATCACTAAAGCTGGTGCGGAGCAGCGTCCCCATCACGAAGAAGAACAGAATGCCACCCACCACGGGGATGGCAGGGGTGATTTTCACCGCTAGGTACGGGCAGCTGCCAACAGGTTGGGAAGGCGGGAGTGGGGGAGGGGAAAAAGAAAAGAAAGACAACGTCAGTCATCAACAGTAAGCAGTCTACATTTTCCAAGACGCCGGAAGCTTCTTTGGAGGAGCAAAATTGATACCCATTAAAAATTCATCTATGCTAAGCATTTACATTTGGGGATTCTCTCTCCTGGACCATTTAACCCTCGCTCGCCAGCCACAGCGCCCCAGGCCGTCTGCTGCCACACCGCTACCCCGGAAAGATGCTGGCAGAGGAATGAAAACAACCCTGCCTGCGCCGTGACGGAAAGGCGTGCAGACCTCGTACTCTCTGCGCTGTAGACACAGCTCGCCAATCTGTACGGCCCTCCCACCCTTCCCTGAAATCGTGTAACATAAGAAGACACCAGCTTAGAACTGTCTTCATCAGACCCAGCCTTTCGTCACGGGCCAAACGACTTAGGGCACAAAATGCCGAGAACTGCAAATTCACCCTCAAAAAGCAAGAAACCATTTATCAATATTTTGGAGCTAATCTGTCCAAAAAGAGGTTAATGAGCTATGGTAATAAACTTGCAGGCCAGTTTCCACAAAGGATGAAAGGGATTGCGGTGGCTGGAACAGAACGATTTCATGCTCTTCCAGAAGGCATCTGAGCTGCCATCGATGACCATGGCCCACCTCATTCTACGAAGCCCCTTCCTGTCCTTCAGTCCCATGAGCTGACACGCAGCCGGGATCGTGGTGAGTCAGGGAGAGGCACCCTTGGGACGGACTAAAGTTTATTTCCGGCAAGCTGTGGGGGTCCAGGAGCCAGGGCAGCTTTAAGCACCATGCCCTGGCCCACTGTCACTGCCCCTTGATGCCACAAATGTGACGAGAGGCAGAGTGAGAATGAGCTCAATGCCTGGAGCTGAGTGAAGGATGGGATCTGCGATGACCACGGCCTGTCTGTCGTCACCGTATTCCGTCACATCATGGGCATCAAGGCACACAACGTGGAATCACAGAATTATAACCTCTAAAGTAGAAAGTGTCTCCTAGAGGGCCCATCTCCTCAGGTGATGCCCTTCCAGATACGAAAGGCGAAACAAAGAGGAGAAAGGATTGGAAAGCTCTGCCCAAGACGAGGAGAACAGGGGCTCAGCCCTGGCGGTGTTGGGGACCAGCACCCCAGGCCTGTGCAGCGCTTGCAGGGGAGGTGACAAGGTCCCTTATGGGATGGCGAGGGGATATCGGCAAGAGTCGCGTCCTCGAGGACCGCAGGCCATGACCCCCTTTGCTGAGACCAGAAATAAGCAGGTTAGAGCACTGGGTTGTCAAGAGGCATGGTGACGTGGATGTACGGACTGTCCCCAAAGGCCTTTCCCGAGTCACCTGCTCTGCAGAGACCCAGAGACTTCACAACAACTCGAAGAAGGTGGAAAAGTGACCCCAGACACGACTAGGCGAGATTTCCCGCCAGGCAGGCGGTCTCCAAAAGAATCATCTTATTTGGAGAGACGAAAACACATGACATTTCTAACATCTCTTTCGTCTCTCCCACACCAGCTCCCCTGCAGAAACTGAACAAAACAATCAACAAAAAAACAATATTTTGTCACACTTCGGCTAGACTGCCAGTTATGACTTCTTTCCACAGGCTTCATGGGAAACCATAAAAAAAACCCATTGTCATTCTTGCATCGGTGGGACCCCAGCCAGACTCCCAGACACTTAGAGCCTTTCGACGTCCTCAGAGATTCTCATAGGAGAGCAAACGTGGCAGTGAGCGAGAAGGTATAAAGAGCCTGCTGTCAACAACAGGAACGTAAGCGTGTCCAACCTCAAGAAATCCCCTCTTGTGAAAGTATTTGCTTACATTGTGAAAAGGACTTTTTAAAATCTCATTTCGCTCTGTGTAGGAAAGAATCATTGCTTTTCCTCGAGTATTTTCAGGCAAATACTAATATAATTCAGTGGACTTTCAGTTTTTCTGAAAAATCTGATTGTGTGATTTTAGGTACAGAAAAGCTTCAGGTTAAGTAAACAAACATTTAAGAAACTGGGGACATGACCGTAGTGGTTACCAGAGGGGAGGGGGAGGGGCAGGGGGAGGTAGATGGGGTCAAGGGGGTCAAATATGTGGTGACAGAAAGAAATCTAACTATGGGAGGTGAACACACAGTATAAATATATATATGTCTTACTGTTAAAATGTACAGCTGAAACTTACTGGATTTCGTTAACCAAATGTCACCATAATAAATAAATAAATTTAAATTTAAAAAAAAAAGAAAAGAAATTGGGGACACCATCAGCTGGCAAACATCACTTATGGATCTCCTGGATTTATAGAGGGAACGTTTTTCTGCAAAGGAGATTTTCTAGTCCTGACAGTGGGAGAGAAGGTTTTCAATGACGGCCCCGTTCACGTGGTCTAGGGCAGAACCTGTGTTTCAACTCAAGACACGCAGAAAATAAAAGTCTGGTCAGGGAATGACCATCTTACGTTTAGAGATTTCACATAAAGTGACAATCAAAACCACATTTTTTGCTGCACAGAATTCAGAATCCTAAATGGGGCTGCCCCCCACCTCTGTGACATGGCGCAGTGCCGGGGGGCCACGATTTTCCAGGGCGTGTCTGTTTTGTTTAACAGGACACGTTCGGATGGCCACCTGGTGCGTCTGTGAAGAGCTGGTGTCAAAGGTCGATTGCTGCAAGCCTATTGATTAAATAAATCTGACAGTGATATCAACCCTGAGTTAATATCAAGAAACTCAAACTCTGGAAGATCATTAAAAAGCATTTGTGTCATAAAAATGACATTATCTTTGCTACTCTTGTTGTCACATAAAAAGCAACCTTACATTGTATTAAGCCTTGAAAATGTGCTAGTGTATCACAGCTGGAAATAAACATAGTCTATACGGAAGACATAAAAATGACCCTGGTACCAAGAGATTTCAATTCATATACATTTGTCCTAAAGTATTTTTTTAGTCTCAAAGAATCTACTCTAGGTGGGCTTCTTTTTAATGGTTAGGAAAATGATCAACTGTGTAGAAAAGAATTTTCTAGAATTTAAAATCAGAACTCAGCAGAAGAATGCCTACTTGAATGATTAAAGGATAGAACAGACCAGTGGTTTCCCTCTGGGAGCAAGTTGGGACAGCTGTTCAGCGGCAGCACCAGGAACAGCCGGACACTGTGACAGACCAGCCAGGAGGACGCGGTCCCACCTGGGGTGTTGCGAGCTGGGGTTTATTAGCTCCGTATGGCTTCTCCAAGGATGGACACTGCAGTGCTGTTGGAACCCTCCTCTGCAGGTGGCTTAGTAGGTCTGATGTTTCAGGGTCTTCATTTTTCCCTTTTGGGTCTGACATGTAACTTGGGTGACTTCAAAGTCCGCCTGTTCTAAGCTGTAAACTTTGCCCCCTTAGAGCGAGATGCAGTTAATGAGTAAGCCACATCCTGAACGATATCTGGTTGTCCCAAGTACACTGCATGGGGGCTGTGATCTTTAGGGTGATGGTTCTGGAGGACTCCCCATTGCCTCCACCTTCCACAAGGACCTCTGCTGTCCTTGCTAGGATCTGACATTCAAAAGTAGAGAACAATGTCTTTAACCTCAGGTTTCTGTCCCCTGACACACTGTCATCACAGAGACAACACATTGTGGTTTAATTATTTACACTTGAGTGTCTATTAATTTATTTGGTCCTGCCCAGGAAAAGGGGAAGAGGAAGAATCCAGTTGCCAAATGAATGTCCAAGACTGCTTGGGGCTTTTCTAACCGTGTGACCGGTTGGCCCACATGGAAAAATCCATCAGGCGTGAATCTGAAATACAACTTTCTCAGTCTCCCTTTTAAAAGTGATCCTGCCACTGTGTGAGAACTCACGTGGGTCCCAGGACTTTCCCTGTCATGAGCTGACGGCAACAGGACGTCCTTCGGTCACTTCAGGGAGCAAGCAGTCTCATTTAGGGAACTAGAAGTGTAATGATCCCACTTACTAGAGGAAACTTCTAACCTGATTTTGCATCAGACTTCTTTCACTTCCCCGGTCGCCCGGGCGCCCAGGCGTCTGGCCTTCCGTGGCTGGCGGGGGGCGGGCGGCCGGAAAGCCCTCATCTGAATAGTGCTGTCACAGGTGGCTAGTCCTCTGGGTCTACCAGTTGTTTAATTCTGGCTCCCTCGTGTCTGTGTTCCTCAGAAGCCCCCAAGGGAAGCCAAGCACACCACTCATGGGCACCGTCACCTCCTTCCTGCTTCTTAGTAGAGAGCAGGCCGCCTTCCTCCAGCCTGGGGCTCCTCCTTCCTCCTCGCTCCAACCCCCATTCCTGTCCTCTCGAGAACCTCACGGAGGGCTGCCCTGAACCCCTTGGCTCCGGACATCTGTCCCCCAGGCGACAGCCGGAAGAGCCCTCTCAGCACCCTGCCTGCCACAGGCTCCCTTTCGATGTGCCCTCACGTGCTGCCGGCTCATGACACCAACTCCACTCAGAAGCCTGCCACATGACTCCCCTTTTCGGGCCAAATTAAGTCCAGGCTCCTTGTTTGGCGTCCACACCCCATTCCACCTACAGGTGTCCGGTCTCTCCTTCTCACCCTCCATCTCCCTCCCCTTTCCACAGCTGTTAGGACAGCCACCCTGACCTCTGGGCCTTCTCTAACAGGCCCCTGCTCACCCAGCCTTTGTGCCTGGGAAGCCTTCATGCCCCATCTCAGCTCCTGAAAGACTCCTCAACTTTCAAATCCCTATAAAGACTTTGTAGAAAGTGGCTCTTGGCTCACCCCCAAGCAGAAGCGATGGCTTCTTTCTTTGAACCATGGTAATATTTTTGTTTGCCCCTTTCTGTGGTACCCTTGACTACCTGTGGACATGCCTCAGGTATCTCGCCAGACTGCGAGTCCCGCAGGGCGAGGCTGGGTGCCACCCATCTTCACATCTTTCCCAGCACCGAGCACAGTGCGTCACTCACGGGAGGAACTCGATAAACACTTGTTGAGTGGCTGAATAAATGGACCCATTGACTGAGTTTTACTATAACACAGAAAAGAGGAGGAGAGTCACCTCAGCTACACCCTCATCACCAGCAGTGTACCTTGCATCTAGAACTCACTTCTCTGTCATCTAAGCTTCTAGGTCCCTCCAAACAGGTGCTAAGGACCAGCCTGGTGCAGGAGGCTTCCCCAGCTCCGAGGACGAGATTCTCCTCAGTTCAGAGTTGAGTGTACAAGTCAAACACATTCCGTCAGCACTGACTAGAACCTCTAACCCCTGCAGCACACTCTGAAGCCCTAGCAGATGAAGCACCTTCGGCTGGCGGCACTTTGCATAATATGAGGTGCTCTGTGATGGTCCCATCCTACCCGCTTCCTGTGACAAAGCACCATGTTAGTTTCCCTTCAAAGCTCCATGTTACTTTCTCTTTGAAATGTTAAACAACACTCTTCATAAAAGCAGCAGAATTCACGCCTCCCCCCCCCCCCCCGCCCACCCCCTGCTCCCCACAGCAAAAATGAGATCAGTGCTCCACAGATACCTTCAAGCTGCTGCCCAGAAGCAGCAGCGAAGGCCTGCGGTCCTTCCGGTGAGGACGAGGCAGGCAGCAGAGCCCGCCCACCGCAGATCGCTAGCCCTCGGGAAGGGGGCAAGACCGGTGGGAAAGCTCAGCCAACCCACGGCGACCAGCAGGTCCCAGTCGCCAAGGCACTTCGGGGAGTGAGGAAAATTCTCAGCCCGAGCTCAGACAACTGGAAAATGACTCCTTCGCATTTTCTGAGCAACCGCGGAGGGGCTCTCCATCCGAGTGCCATCTGCGATGAGGAAGGCTCCTTCCCCCGAGGGCCTGGATTCGATACAAGCTGAGGATGCAGCTGCCAAAGCTATAAACACCAAATGGAGTCCTCTTTCTGTCTGAGGAACTTGACCTACATACAGCCCAGGGCCGTGCGGAAACCGGGCGCGAGCATCTTACTCTTCATAAAGCTCAGGGGGAAAGTGACAGGGGGAAAAAAGTAAGAACCTAAAAGCATGCATTTTCAAAACGCGGAAGAAATGAGCCATTTTAGCACCAGACGAAACAAACGCGAGCATGATGAAAAGCCTTTACGGGGCTCCCCCTCTGATCACATGCATCAGCACGACCGATTCGACCGTCGACATGATGACCAAATGCCTAAGACGAACTGCCAACTCAGTGCACGTCAGGGGTAAAGAAGGTCCTTTCAGGTAATCGGTAGAACATGTAGCATTGCCAAACATTAGAAGGGTTTTTTTTTCTTTTTTTTCTTTTTTTCAGTTCAAATAGCAATCTTCGCAAGTCTTCAGAAAAAATAATTATTTGTGTTTTGATTTTTATATGTGAAGGGTGGAACATTTTCTGGGGGCTCTGTTATCTGAGACCATGCAGTTGGTGCGTTTTGCCATTAATTCTGACAAAATTATTTTACCGTCAAACAGACACTGACATCCTGGAATCAATACTGTCATTAATTCTGCATTCATTTTTAGAGACTGGCTCACGTGTTGTAACTTGACGTAACACTGATTCCTTGGCCAAAAATCCTGGGATTAAATTAATTTCTTAAACATTTCAGATAGGAAACCTGGATTTCATCATCAGACAGCCAGGTCCCTCTGCTTTTCCACAGGACGTGCTTTGGGGGAAGATTAGCTTTACTTAAAAACAAAAACGAAACAGAACAGAAAATGTTAACAAGATGTAGTAGAGACTTTAAAACCAAGTGGCTTTTGAAACAAAAAGCGGAGACTCTTTTCCCATATCAAAACAATTCCGGTCATCTGTTAATATTCTGCCTGCAAATGGATATACATACAAAAGAATAAGAACCTAAAAGCATGCACTTGGCCTATGTTTGCTATTTTTGTTCTCCCCTGTACATATGAAAGCGTAAGCATGAGAATATTATTCTTTATGCATCTAAATGAGCACGCAGTTAAAGTTTGGATAGGAAGGGGAAATGGCCTCGCTTCAATGACGCTGCAGGCAAAGAGGTTTTCTGTTTCAGAAATCACAGAGTTAACCTACTATTTTAAATTTCGGAGTCTTGATTGCAATGTATTTCCATAATAAATATTTAAGGCAAACGATCGTAAATTGAAATACTCTGAGCCAATGACTCACGTGTCTGAAATAATAACAGAGGAGCTTTGTGAAGAGTGGAGGTTGTAAGGGTTGTAATAAAAATGATCTTTTTCCCTTTCATATGAGTCACTGTAAAATAAATGCATTTTTCATTTCTATGCAGGGACATAAACACCATTAGTTTTATGATTTGTTCCTTAATTACATACTTACAAATATACCACTACAGGGCAAAGATAAGCACATTACTCAGAGACAAATGGAGGAAAAAATGGATTCAGAAATAACATCCACTCACAACTCTAGAATGGGGAAAAAAAAAAACAAATAGACGATTTCATAAAACTCCCAAGAGAGCCAGTCTCCTACAAGATATGCCATGGCTGCACCCAGTGTTTGCAAAGCCCCTTCTTACTAACCGCACATAATAATGAATCTACCAATATTATATTGAAGGAGGGAACTTAAATAAATAGACACAGGGACCAAAGGGGAAAAATATAACAGGAAGAAAACTGGAAGGAACATCTCAAGTGCAGAGAGAAGGGATGGGCGGAAGTGGACTCCACACACATAGGTCTGCAGCCTGCGAGGGTACCTCGCCGCATCGTCAAAAGCTCCACAGGCGCATTCTGACACCAGCCTCGGTCTTCTTTGTCACAACAGCTGTAGCTTTCAGGCTCACTGAGAGGAGAAGGCAGGAGAAGGCCCCGCCCCCATCCTAAGGAGTCTAGTTTCTCTCTGCATGGCCCCCAGCGGGGTGCCTACCCGAGAGATGTCTCCAAACACAGCACAGCCTTGCCTGAAGCCTGTGGACCTCCCATGTGACAAAGTCCATGTCATGATTGTTAACTCGGGGGCCCCAGACCACCCGGATTGGTCCAGTTCCATTCCCAGACACTGAACCTGGGAATCCGTAGTTTAAAAATACAGGCTTCGAATCACAGTGCGTAAATAGCCCAATAAACCCATCTACTATTGAGAATGTGCGAGGGCTTGTTAGCGAAAACTGTGATGTTTCAAAGTTTTTGCCAAGTGACGTTGAGTTTGATTTAAAATTCCAGGAAGCCAAAGGTTTCTGGCTAGTGTGTGAACCACAGGGGAAAGCGGTATTTCTCTGCCCTAAAACTGGCTCTTTCATAACCTAATGTGACCGCTCAGACCCGACAACCATGCACGCCAGACTCAAATGACCGTGAACTAACTAGCCATAGTAACCAATATCTCGCTTTTCTTGCTGAACCCATAAGAACCTGGCAGAACAAGCGAAGTCCCTGTACAGAGCTCCCCGCCTCGGGGCCTGCTGGGTGTGTGTGCCGGGGTGGCCTTCATCCGGAAGACGGACTTGGTCTGGCCCCAGACCTTAGAACCCTAAGGTGTGCATTTGAAAGGGCGTGAGCTCCTATTTTGGCAGCTCCACGCAGGGAAGTCTTAGCAGGGCTTCAGCCCTGCTTGTAATTCTGCACTTCATCCCCTCTAAGGTGCCCAAATTCAGAGGTACTGGTAAGGGAGCATGTGCCAAATTAGACGACCTTCTCTGTTTGCTTGGAATTTCTAAAATACTTATTCAAAGAGCTATTTTTAGATTTATTTAGACACCATTTTAAAATCGTCTACCCCTATCATGCAGGTATTTCAAAAATGCGAGTGAAATGAAATGGTCAGAGGTGACCTGACACACCTTCACACGTAGAGTCCGACTTTTCTGAGTCGCTCTTTGACTCCGCGGTGACCAGGTCTGAGGGGTTTTCCGCCCAGTGTTGACCTGGGCGGACGCCTCTCCTCGCTTCTGCTCCTGACCCCGCCAGCTGGCCCACCCGCAAGACACACTGTGAAAGCCTGTCAGAGCATGTCACTCCCCTGCTCGAAACGAACGCCTCCACGGCTTGGAGGCCACCAAGCCATGCGGCCCGTGACCTTCTGCCCTCATCTTCTACTCCGCCCCCTTGCCCACTCTGCGTGCCCTCCTCGGGGCCTCTGCTCCACCGTGTCCTCTGCCTGGGACGTGCCTCCTGCAGAGAGCCACGAGGCTCCCCCACCCCCTCCACGCTTTGCTCACACCCCACGTTCTCGGTGGAGCCTGTTCTCACCACACTCACAGGGACAATCTCAGCCCTCCTGCCTCCAGCCCCGCTGCACCCCGGTCCCCTGCCGGGCTTCCTTTCCCCTCATATCATCTCCCCCACTTGGCAGGGGACATGCTCACCTCCTTACTGTCTGGCTCTCCCACTAGAAAAAAAGCTCAGAGCGAAGAGGAATTCTGTCCGCTTGTTCACAGATGTAACCCAGTGCCTAGGATCGGGTCCAACACATAGTCAGCCATCAACGAATATGTGTCGAATGAACTAAGAAACACAGACTACAAAGGGGAGGTGAGATGATCCCATTTTTCTTTCACACACACATTTACATTCATAGTTGGAAGAATATGCCCTAAAATATTACTTCCTTTTGAGGGTGATTTGTGTGCTTTTTGGTGGTTTCTACATTTTCTTAAATACGACTAATTTTTGCAGTGGAAAAATATATGATTAGAAATAAATGCATAAAAACACTGAACTGAAAAAGGAGGGATTGCCAGAATATTTAAATCTGCCAGTTCCTTTTCAAAATCAACTGTCGATAAAAAAGATGCATCTTCCATGTTGGATCAAACCGTGAAGCCGGAGCCCTCACCCTCTGCAGGTTGCCTCATATTGCCCTAATCAGACTGATGTGTTTTGGGGTATGGAGTATCATATACTTGAAGAATGCAAAACCCCAGTTATCCCCCATCTCAACTCTCGTCTGTACACCATTTCTCATGGGAATGCAACTGGAGGCAGTTCTTCTGCCATCCTTATATATTTCCACCTGAAGGTGGACATTTATATATTAAAGGGAAAGACAACTACACCCTGGTGGCTCTCTGCCACAGTGAAAAAACAAAATGAGACCCAGGGGGACAGCTGAGAAGGTGGCCTGAGATGCAGGGCCACACGCCATCCCCGGGCACAGCCCCCCACTTCCCAGCAAACGCTCTGGAGATTCAGAGTCGCGGGCTCACGGCAGCTTCTCCTCCTCCTTCCTTGGGTCGGGGCTGGGTTCAAGGACAGCAGGAGGAGGAAGGGGCTCTTCGGGAACAGGAAGGGATGAGAAGCTACACAAACGAAACCTCCCAGACACTGGCAATGTTCATGAAGCTGAACCGAATGTTTCATGTCTCAGATATGAGCAACCTGGGGAGAGGCTGATTCGACACAGAGACATTTTCAACCAAACATAAATCAGTTGAATCATTACATAGTCAAGAAAACCCCTTTCAGGGTGAGAATGGCCTGTCTTGGGTTAGACGCACAGTGCACATCGGTGACCCTTCTCCTCCATCCCGAGGCACCTGCGAACATCCGGCTCCCTGCGGGGATGCGGCCCAGGGGCGCCCATGGGTGCTGCTGGTCCACGCGGCACGGAACTGCTGTTACTGCTTCCTGTTTTCTCCTCCCTTGCGCTAGCTGACATCCCCAGGGCGACAGTCGGCTGTTCCGGGTTTCTTCAAGCAGGGAACCCCGCTTCACCCGTAACTGAGACCTGTGCCCTGGAGGGTCCCCGCCCCCCACCTCCACGCTGGCACAGTCCTCCCACCCAGGACCCGGAGGCGCTGCTGTGGGAACGTGGCCTTGGGCGTCACGGAGAAGCACTAACTCGGAACCTCTTGGCCTTGGAGTTTGGAAAGTTTCTGCAGAGACCGAGAGCAAGCACTGTGGGCACTGGGGGTGTCCGGGGTCACTGGGCATCATTCGTTCCTTCAGTCAATCTCCCCCACATTTTTTCTGAGCACCTATTGCATACATGCCAACGCACAGGACCCAGTGCCAGGGAATACGGGACGATCATGACAAAATCCTTGTCCTCCAGTGAGGCATGTTCCACGGGGCGAGACAGCCCCCCACATCAGTCAGCTGCAAACAAAAGAGCGAGTTTGGGGATGGAGATGCAGAGCCATGGGAACAATGAAGGGGGCCAGCCCAGCGGGCCTGGCTGGACTCAGAGAAGGCTTCCCAGACGGGGACTAACCATGAAGCAGCAGCGACAGTAACTAAGAGGAAGGGCGTCATCAAGATCACAGAGCCACAAAGCCCTTCACTGTATTCACCGTGTCCAGGCGTTCCACGGTCGACTGACAAGAGAAAAGGTGCAGCCTCATCAGACCCCACGGGACCCGACTCCACTGTCCGGGGAGGGGACTTGGCAGGTGGTGTGGTCACTGCTGTATCCCCAGCGCCTCAGACGCTCCTGCTGCAGACTTGGCACTCGACAAATACCTGCTGCACTGAATGTGACAGAGTCATCTGAGCAGACCTGGGCTCATGCCACGCGTGGTGACTGCAAGGCGATTTATGGCAGCTGAAAGAATTAAAGGAAGTGTGTGTGGGGCAGAGCAGACACTCATTTCAGGGCACTCCCTACCCCTGCTGTCAGCTCTCTCCTGTGCTGTGACAGCTGTCCTCGCCCTAATGCCATCGGTCATTTCCTCCTATTCCCCAGGGGAGAGAGAGGTCCACCTTCTTCCTTTTGCAAAGGAAGAAGAAAGACCAAGTAAATATTCCTTTATGATATTACTCTAAGATTAAAGAGGAATGGAAGATCTGGTTTTCAACATACCCATCATCCTAAACCTCCTCGAATCGACAGCAGAGGATAAATACAGGTTAGAAAGAGCCGATTGTTTAACACAGAGGTGCACGTGAGTTCGAACAGGAAGGCGATTTCCAGCATAAACTCGCAAAACAGTGCGGCGTCGACAGTAAACACACCATAAGTTGGAAAATACTACATGATACATTCATCCAAAAGGGAGATATGATGCTTTTGACTAGAAAAGAAAAAGGCTACACACGCATTTAAGAAAAAAGAAACGTTCGATTTCCCAAAGAGAGAGGAGGAAAAACAAAGGCAGGCTGATTAACAAGCCCGTGAACACTCTGACCCCAAGCTGGAGGCCCCGAGTGAAGACACCTTCAGGAGCACAAAAAACGAACAAAATTAACTTCATCAAGAGCTTTCGGGCACTGGGTCGCTCCTGGGAGCTGCTGACTTACTTTTCCCTTCTCTAAAGGGGCAGCAGCACTCAGCGTTCGTGAAGAGATGCTTCTTCTTCTCCACCGAAAACACTGCCGGTGGTCCTGACTTTTCTTCATAAAGTGCTCTTGTGCTAAAAAAATGCCGAAGGTGTTCTTCCCCGATGGTGGGGAGGACTCCGGCCATGTGATTATCCGGCCCCTTAGAAGGCCAGGTCAGGGCAGACAGCTGCAGAGGGGAGGCCCGCCCTGCCAGACACAGAGGTGGTCACACGGTTTTTAAAGCAACAGGGAGCCAGACAGGGAGATTGCTGGGAGGAGATGACATTTTATATATATATATTTTTTGATCCAGTTCCTATGTTTCAGGCAGTTTCATGTAAAATATTTCATGTACTCTCTACATAAAAAAAAAAAAAATGTAGGACCTTGATATTATGGAGACCGTTTTACAAGTGAGGAAACTAAGATGTAAGAGGCTCACTGATCTGACCGAGGCCACCAGGTAGTAAATCTCAGAACCAGGATATGCGTCAGACGTGGCCCGCGAACCCGTGACATGGTCTCGCAACGGTACCACGGTGAAGCCTGCAGCTCTGATAGGCCCCTCGACATTTTCTTGGTGGAGTAGAGTTAACAGCTGTATCTGTTTTCACCTTTTTAATAACGATCTCAATTACCATCGTTATGTGTAATTAAGAATGCCTGGAAAACCGGAAAGTTGATTTAGCTTGATGATGTCTGCCCAGGTTGGGGAGAAAACAGGCTCAGGGGTTGTGGGGAGACGGCACCTCTCAGTGAGGATCGGCAGCAGGTGGGCAGGGGACAATTCGAGGACCTGCTGGAGAGACAACTAAGGACAGCATCCTGGCTGCTGCGAGCACTCGTGCGGGCAGGGCAGCGGGAGGTGGCCACTCGTCCCAGAAAAGCCACGGCCACTGACAAGGGGGTACAAGGGAAGGGGCACAAGCCCCCTTGTGGTCTCTGCATCTGCAGGGGCACACGGGAGCTCCTACCAGTCAGGACACCCCCTGAGCTTGAGTTTAGATTAATGAGGGAGCAACCCCTTAGCTACCCAACATCAAGAACAACAAGGTTGGCATAATCCATTCCACCAGATTGTTTTGAGACCCGAATAAGAAAAATATGTGTAAACAGCGTAACAGGGGGTGCACAGTACATGTTCTATATAAATTTGTTGAGCGTGACTCTAAAGACGCCCTACTTTCATTTTGAACTTGGTGCCTTCTGACAAATACTTCAAGTTGCCCTAAAAAATATAAAAAAATAAAACAAAATAAAAAAAAAATCAAGACCATTTCTTTTGGGCTCTGCTTCCCAATTGCACTTGATTCACAACAATCTCCACAGGTTGGTTCCACACAGGACACTGTTTGGGCTCCCAGAGTCCCTGTTAACCAGGTGTTGTCACTGAATGGTGAGGACTGCTCCTGTCATTTCGAAATACTTCCGTGCCAAACAAAGACAGTCTTCACTAGGCTTGTTTCAGTAAAGCTAAGGCAAAGCTTTCATTTGTGAAAAAAAGAAGAAGCTTCCTAAAATTCCAGGTTATGCCCAAGGAGTAACCCGTTTCCCGTGAGAAGAGGGCGGAGTGCAGAAAATCCCAAGCCCCCCACTTCCAAGAAGCCAGTATGGAACTGAATATACTACTCCGATACACACTCCTGACAAGCAGGCGAGGCAATGAACGTCAGGGGAGTGCACACGGAAGGTCAGTAACACCAGGAAGTCTGACCGTTTTTACTCCATACTTCTCGGTGCAACGATACACTTTTTATGAAACTCTGAAAATCCACTGGACAAAAGCTAAAAAATACCATGTGCCATTGACCAATTAATGCCTTAATCACCCCCCTCACCTAGTTGCATTTTTCCAAGTATATTTTCTGTGGTTAAACTTTCATATTGACTCTTTAGTTTTCTTTTAAGCCACACACTTCTGAGATAAAAATCTTTTCAGTTCATTTTAAAATAGAACAGAGGGTTCCTGAGGGCTGCCCAGCCGCAAACATGGCTCTTAGTTAAATTTTAAAAAAAGGAAGTCAAAACACAAAATAATGTTCATTGGTTCTGGGGGGAAATCATGGTATAAACCTTAAGGCATACATGGTGGAGCAACATCTGGGAAAAACATATTTAATGAGCAATCACCAACAGGGATTCAGGCAAAGGACATCATGCCTGACCATGCTGATGGAATTTCTGGACAATGTTTCTGCCACGAAAGGTCCAATAAATTAAACGGCCGCCACCCCATTCCTCGAACTTTGCCGAGCAGATGGCAAAGCTAGCGAATCAGCTGGGGAGCTGGAGAGTGGTACAGTGGAGAGGGAAAAAGATCGGAAACGTGGTTTCCGGACGCGGGCCTCACCCATCCGGGGCTTGTGCCATACGTGGTCCAAACACCCAGTAGAATTAGTGAGTCCCAAAGAGCTGTCCAGTTCTGAAGATGCTCTTTTGCGTTTCGAGAGGCAGCCTGAGAGGGCTATCGCGTGGCTGCCAAAACACATCGCTTCCTATCTGAAGTGCTCCTGAGACTTCGCGATGAATGGGAGAAGTTATGCGCTATGATACAGCCGATATGAGATTAACATCCAAGATTTGTAAATATCTCATACCACTCAACAACAGAAAAACAAACAATCCAATTAAAAAATGGGCAGAAGACCTGTACAGATATTTCTCCAAAGAGGAAATACAGATGGCCAACAGACAAATGAAAAGATGCTCAAGGTCACTAATCATCAGAGAAATGTAAATTAAAACCACAATGAGATATCACTTCACACCTGTCAGAATGGCTATCATCAATAAATCAAAGAACAAGTGCTGGCGAGGATATGGAGAAAAAGGAACCCTCATACACTGTTGGTGGGTTTGCAAATTGATATAGCCGCTATGGAAAACAGTCTGGAGGTTTCTCAAAAAATTAAAAATGGATATATCTTTTTGCCAAGGAATTGTATTTCTGGGTATTTATCCAAAGAAAAGCAAAACAATAAATTATAAAGATCGACGCACCCCTATGTTCCTGGCAACACAACTTACAATAGCCAAGATATGGTTCATATATATACAATAGAATATTACTCCGCCATTAAAAAAAAATGAAATCCTACCATTGTCAACGACATGGATGGACCCAGAGGTCATTATGCTGAGTGAAATAAGCAGGATAGAAAAAGATAAACACCATATGATTTCACTTACATGTAGAATCTAAGGAACAAAAAGAACAAACTAATCAAAAACAGACTCACAAATGTAGAGGACAATCTGGTGATGGCCAGAAGGGAGAGGGCTTGGGGGGCTGCGAGAATGGGGCGAAGGGTCAAAGTTGATAGATGGTCACGGGGATGGGGAGCATGGCACGAGGAATGCAGTCAGCAGGAATGTAATGGCTGGGTGGAGGGCCAGAGGAGAGAAAGAGCAATTAGGGGGATCGTTTCATAAACTATATAAATGTCTAACCAATGAACTGTATATTTGAAACTAAAAAAATTTTTTTAAAAATTAGAAAAAAAAAGCAGAGATGCACCAAGTAGGGACGGTGGGGGAAAAAAAGGCATTTCCACACGCCAGCGGCACCTCTACATGCAGTGGCAACATCTCGTGCCAGTAGCGCTTGTTCTGGACAGTCTTGACTTTTTCAACCGGAAGTTTCCATTGGTTTGGCTTTTTGACCCTTTTCTTCCCTTAGTGGAGAGCACGCTTGCCGCACTGTACAAGATGACAGGAGCCCAGCGCCGTCTAAATATAACCCAAGCTTTGTACAATCACTTTTTGGATGAGAAGAATTCTTGAACAGAGCCTCTGGGTCACGACCTAGGAAAATGGGTAAACTGAGCCAAGGGGTATCAATTGCTGCTGCTCTACATATGAGCGGAGAGCTCAGCCTCTCCTCCAGATGAGCCGCAGGTCTGGGAGGAGGTGGGGACGCCGAGGCAGCCAGCCCTCACTGATGGCAATCTGCCTTCTGGTTCCCCTGCTGTTCGGAGGCTCAGCCGAGGCTTCAGCCCTGGAGGCTCTGGGCCTCACAGTCTGTCGGGAGAAGATGCATAGATTCTCCATGGGGCTTGTGACCCCGAAAGTATTATGAACTACTACTCGTAGGAAGGGAGGGATGCACCCTGTCCCCACACGGGAGCACGCTCCTGGGGTGGCCGCTGAGGGTGCTCGCCCCAAGTGCCTCAGTGTACCCCAGCCACCATTCATTGCCCAGCACCTCCCCCGCACCCTGGGGACCAGCAAGTAAAGCTTAATGTCTACCCGGGCTGGAGGCCTCCATGTCCCAGCTCCCGAAGTTCCTAACTAACATGGCTATCAGCTCTGCCCACAGGCCCTAAGAGTGAAACCAACCCTCTCAGCCAACTACGGTGCATGTGCATCAGCCCAATTGAAGCAGATGGGTCCCACGGTCACCACGTGGGGGGAAGGGGAAGGGGACCGCTCTGAGGTTGCTGAGAATTTGGGGGTGGGGTGGGGTAAAGGGGAGGTGGGTAGTGAAGCCCCTTCCCCAACCATGAGCCTGAAGGTGAGTAAGGCTCCCAACTGCTGAAACCTCTCCTATGTTAAGAAGAAAAACAGCCCAAGGCAGACAACACGGAAGAGACCTTAAAATTAAACTAGGGAGCTGGAGAATGGTGCCCTCTTAAAAAACTGCAAATAAACAGAGAAGTTAATACAGTGAGCACAAATAAACGACTTTGGCATTCCCTAAAGATCCTCTTAAATCTCTTTATTTACCGACTGCATTTCTTTAATCCTGCTAGATACCACCAAACATCTATTTCCCACCCCCCTTTTCATTTCCTAAGAAAATATTCCCATCTTTTATACAAAAAGAGATAAACCTTTACCAGTCAGTCTTTGTTTTATAATGAGTTTTAAAGAATAGTCTTTCTGGAATCAGGCTGTGCCAACTTTTACGCCCTTGTGGTTTGATATTGTTGCAAGTGGCATGAAAAAATCAAGACAAAAGTCACTGAGGCGGGATTTGCACAGCCGCTGACTAGACGTTGGCCTCCTCCTAGCCTCCCATTAGAACCCTTCCGAAGACAGAAAGGGGAAAATCATGTCAGCAGCAACGAAGGCTGAAGATAAGAGCACACCGCAGGCTAACTCCATGGGTTTTTCCTAGTAATACACTGTCGAGGGGGATGAGCTGAGAAAGGCATTTGGGGATCACACATTACATGTTACATAAACCATAAAAAAGAACAAGCAGATGGCCCCCGCAAAGGGCAGTAAAGGGCTTTAACACAGAAGAAATTAAAATGGCCATCAACCACTCCAGTAATCAAAGAAAGCAAATTAAAAATACCATTTGCAGAGTCACATTGACAAATGCCCCTAAGGCTTCAGAGAGATGGCAGGAAGGAGGGAGGGGGCGAAAACTTACAGTGAGGAGAACTCCAAGAACCATAAAACATTACTTTAAAATTACTTTCTAAAATAAAAAAAAAAAATTATAACAAAGGGTTTTGGTAGCTTTTCGAGACCAGAAAAAAAACCAGTGATAAGTCAAATCCATTCCTGTTCAGACATAGATTTACCGGTTTCTCACTAACATCTGAATTTAATTTGAGACTCTATATCAAGTCTAAACTCTAATTGTCTGATGGTAAAATTTCTCATTTCTAGTCGTGAAAGCCATTTCTATCAGTTCGGCTTTCGACACATGATTCATATTTATAAAGGCAAGAACTTACATATTGAATGAATAGTTCCAAGGACCCGAAATGAAGACTGCTTTTAATTTTCACAAAATTCCTATGGGTATGTATTGTAACAGGTGACGAAAGGGAGTCAATAAGCAACTTGTCAAAGGTCATCTAAGTCGTAAGTGACAAGGGCAGATCTATGGCCACCTCGTGCCAAAGCCGAGTATCTCTGGGCAGCCCAGCTTTGCAAAAGTTTTCACTGTAATTTGTTACATACTCAAGCAACTTTCAGCTTCATTGGGTTAATGCAACCACCTCACATGCTCCCCTTTATTATATGGCCTGGGGTTCCTAAAGCATGCATTCCCCACTGCGACTGGGAAGCTTGAGTCTGTCATTCAGTTGTCATAGGAGGAAGCACAGCTCCTGGGGGGTGGGGGGGTGTGTGGCTGGGAGCCAACGGCCCAACAGAGAGTTCAGGGTTAGCCCTTCCTTCCCCTCGCTCCCGGGTTCTACCTCTCCAGGAAACAGGGTGGCCTCTCCTTACCCCTAGGAAGCCTCCTGCTCCGAAGCTAAGGTTCAGAGTGGCAACCTCAGGAGTCCCTTGCTCTCCGGAATTTTGGGACCCCAAACACTGCGATGGGCACCGTAAGTTCACACTGAGCTACGAAGCCGACTCCACACCATGAAACAAAACAAAAATGATCTGATTCACTCTGTGGGCTCTGGACTCTACCTCCCGGGGTCCCCACTTCTCTGTCTGTAAAGGAAGCTGAGCTGACTGTCCCCCTACAGACCCTTGAGCTCGACCGCTCTACGGCTTTACATAGACATCTGCCCGTCAGTCTATTTCGTCTCTCCCTCCTCCCCCAATTCATTTACACATTGGTAAACGAAGCAGGTGCATTTTATGTGCATTTGAATTTATGGGGATTCAAAGTAGTACGATTATAAAAGTGTTAATAAAACTTCATTTTATGTGCGAAAATTCAAATCCCTCTAAATTAAAAGAAATGGTCAAGAACTGTTTCATGTTACAGCTGGCAGAAAGTGAATCATCAACCACGTTACCCTACTGCCCCACCCCCTCTCAATACTAGGATTCACTGCTACTTCCCCAGGTGAGTGGAAACACCAGTCGTCTTTGCACCAGCATCCTGTGGCCAATGCGTTCATTTCATGTCTCAGAACACATGTTAAGCGATTTTGGTGATGACCATGTTGTCATTTACATATTTACAGCTACTATAACTTAAAATCTTTGAAAAACATTCTATAGAAATGCTGAAGCGTTCATTAAGAGGTAGATGCTAGGGCCAGTGTTGGAAAACACTGGAAATTTAATAACTTTGGAAAGAAAGAGATTATAAAACACTAGTATCCTGTGTATATCAGTATGTGTTTTTTTTTTAACATTTTGCTCAAAACAAGCAAGCAAGACCATTAAAGGTTGTAGGCTCATGCCTTTGAAGACCACATCTCCCTTTCTATAAATTCATTCCTGTGGAATAAAAATCTCAAATTATGTGAGTTTTAAGCCAAAGAGATCTTCAGGAACCCATCTCGTGTGCAAACTATGACTGCCGGGTCACGTCTAACTAACTGTGTCCCAGCAGGACTTAGACACCGTGACTGCTGGGGACAGGCAAAGTGAACGACGGGCAGGAATCGAGGGGAAGAGCAGCCTTCCTGAAGGTTCCTCCGCCTAGCCAGAGTGGGGAGGGTTCTACTTCAAAGCCCCCCCACCCGGCCCCAGGACAGGGTGGGGGTGGAACCCAGGGAAACGCACCTCGATTAGACTCAACGTTCCAGATCGTAAAGTGACCTTGGGAAGCATCCCGTGTCTTACAAACGCCCTTCCCTTCAGCTCAGCCGAAGTGCCACCCACTCCACGAAGTCTTTCCTAAGTGACACTTCCAGCTCATTACTGCCACCGACACATCCTGAGCATCACCCCCCCCCAACCCCCGCACTCTCTCGATTCCTTCTTTCTCTTTCTCACCAGGACTCTGAGTGTCTTGGGTGCAGGGACCAGCTGGTTAGCTTTTCATCCCCAGGACCTGGCAAAGCGACAGGCTCCAGCGAGCACTCTGTCTGTCCGTCCGACGGAACAAACCAGCCGAACCCTTTGCTTGTACACAGGAAGAGCCGGGAGGGGCTTCCCTGGGACCGCACAGCCACGAGGGCCAGACCTGACACTAGAATTCAAGTCCCCTGGCGCCGAGGCCTCACTGCTGGTCACACCGGACACGGTGGCTCTGTATCGTCCAGAATCCACGTAAAGGCAACGTAGGTTTCCAGGGCCACAAAGCCAGGGCCTTTTCGAACATTACCTCGTTTCTTCCCCGAGCTCATCTCTGCAGAAGCAGAGAAAAGCTGCTGCACGTACACTTACTGAGCGCCTTCAGATAAGGGCTCAGACGAGGACGGCGTCTCTCCTCTTCCTTGCGATGCCCTACTTACTCTGGTGTTTATTCAAACCGGGTATTATTTCCTACGGTCATTTCAAAGCAAAAACAAACAAAAGAACAGATATCGAGCTTCGCCTCTTCGCTTCGCGTTTGAGGTAAAGGCATTGCCACAGAGTTAACGTCAGAAGGGGGGAAACACAGTAGGAAAAATGGAACTGAAACTCAAGTTTCTACTCTGTGGAGTTCGGCTCCCCACACTCCGGGGAAGAACAAATAAAAACAACTCTACCTCCGCCATGCTCCTGAGGCCACCACACCATTGTTCCCTGTCGCTGATAGAGCAAGCTAACTGTGAACAGCTGGTGGAGTGCTGGTGCTGGAGGCCCACAGAGGGACAGGAGTGACATTCAGGTACCTCCGCTGTCCCGGTCATCACCTGAACAGACCTGCTCACACCGGCTGCTCTGTGGCTGGTAGCATTCCTCCTGTCCTGCGTCCCCCCTTGAAGGGGAGGGCCCCAAAGCACACGAGAGTAAAGACTGCACTGCTCACGGAGCACGTGCCTGGAACTCACGTGGAAATAACCACGGAGACCAGCACGGGGCGGGCTGGGTGGGGGAGATCCAGCCCAGCACAGGCGGGAGATCCGCAGACCCGAGGCCTCTCCAGGGCTCCAGGAGATACATTTTGAGGGGGATTCTAAAAACTCCAGTGGCACGTGAGAAGACAAAATGGGCAAAGGTTTGGGGACTGGGACTGGGGTTGGGAGGGCATGCGGGAGAGTCTGGGAACAGGTCTGCAGAGCTGTGTCGACTGGCGGGCCAGGGCATGGCCAGGGCGTGCTGATGCTACCCACAGAGCCTGTCTGGAGTAAGGGGACGGTATTTAGTGCCTTCCCCGTCTCCTGTGAACTGTAACTTGTTCGTCGCCGTAGCTTTGCAGGCCTGTACTCTGCAAACACTGACTCAGTGACACCTCGTTTCTGGTTGTCTGTGAAATACCACCCCCCTCCCATCCCCTTCCCACCCTGAGGAGCTCGGTGGCCACACACATGGCCCTTCTGATGTCTGTAAGTGACTGCCATTTGGGACCACCTGCTTGAATGGCAAATGTAAAAATCGACTGGCTTGAGGAAGGTCCAGCAGCACCAGCCCTTTGACATGGAAGCAGGACTTGGCCCAGGGCTGGTGGGGATGAAGGAGGAAATAAGCAGTGGCAGCTGGGTGGGCTCTGTCCCACTAGGCGTCCCACACAGGGACGGGACCTCCAGCTCTGGGAGAGTAAACAAGGCTGCAAGCAGCCTGCTGTGTGCGAAAGAGCCCAGGTCACTGCCCCTCCTGTCCTGCCAGGCTGTGTCCAAACCCCTCAGTGCTCGGGTGTGCACACACGCATGTGCACACAAACATGCACACACGTGTGCATGTGCGCACACACACACACACACCCCTTCCCACGTTGTCCACAGGCGATCCTGTGATGCCTTTCCTGGCTGACCCTCTCGGTTACCAGCCCGAGCTGGGGCTGACATGGAGGCCTTGATGAAGAACACAGTCACTGCCTCCAGCTACACTTAAAAACCACCCTCTCTAGGTGACGTTACCTTCTTGAAAAACAAAAAACGAAAAGCAGATGCTGCCCGTTTCTGAAACGCAGCGAGTGCCGAGATCAGAAGTGGCTCTGTGGACGAGGAATCCGGCGGGAGGCCAGAAGCCTCCAGACTGGCCCTGCGTTCAGGCCCGAGCCTGGCCGACGCGTGAGCTCAGGATCAGAAGCCACCGGGTCGGGCGTGTCTGACCGTTTTCCAGATGCACCGCATGGCTGACTGCTCAGTGGCACTTTGGGGGGATGCCTGGCTCTTTGGGGCACACTCCTTCCCCACCACCCTCGAGAAAGCAGCCACTCCCACCAGGACAAACAGTTCCGCACTTCGGGGGAACTGCTTATGGCTCCCAGCTTCCTCAGGAGAGGTCAGTGAAGTGGGGTTCAAGGCAACAAAGAACCTGTGAGCGGACCCTCACGTGAGGCCCTTCCCTGGGCCCGAAGTTCACTTCAGCACTATGCCAGATGCCAGGGATGCCCGGGGACGCCCAGAGATGCCCGGGGATGCCCGGGGATGCCCGGAGATGCCCGGAGATGCCCAGGGATGCCCGGAGATGCCCGCTTCCGGACACAACCAAGTGCAAACAGCCCTTTACTCTCCACTGGGAATGCTCAGCACTTGCTCTCACCACTAAAGCTTTCCCAAAGGGAGAAAAAGAAATCCTGCCACCGCTCCCCGCTCCCCCAGGCACCTCCAGGTTGTGGTGTCCGTGTACACCACACAGGTGGGGACGAAGGAGACAGGTTTCTTCTGGAAGGCAACAGCTGCGCCTGCCACTGTTCAGATAGTTACCATTCATCACGTCTGGTGACTAACGCCCCAGGAAGGCCCGCGGAGGGTCCCCATTTACCAGCCCTTCGATTCTCTCGCTTTCCTGCAGCCCAAACCCGACCTTCTTTCTCCTCGATTTGCCTTTCCTCACACAATTATTGTAGCATTGTGTATACTGCGGTGGTGAAACGGAAACAAACAGCCTTCGTTTTCATTTTTCATTCCACCCCAACATTTTAGGTTCCAGTCCCTCCTCAAAACGCTCATTCAACAAGTAACTACGGATTCCTTAGGATGTAGATCCGAAATCTGGCAGGAAAAGACTGGCCAGGTCCACGAGGGCACTAGGGTATGGCAGAAGCAGCGCTGACCAGGCACTCAGGGGCCTGCAGCCTGCCCACGGCAGTGACAAGAACGTGCGCCCAGAACTCTGAGATAAAACTGCCTTAGGAGAGCGAACTCAGATTCAGAATATACTTGACTCACACCAATGACATATGTAAGACGCTCATAGCAACACTATTAATAACAGCCCCAAACTGAAAACAACCCAAATACTCACCAACCGTAGAACGTACTAATAAATTATCTACCGCTATAATGGAATCTTTCACAGCAAAGATATCAAGGTACTATCTGCGGCATGGGATAGATAATATAGACATATAAACGTGATGTTGAGCAAAAAGAGCACACTGAGTTTCATTTACATAAAACTCAAAAACAGGCAAAATTAAACCTATGATGGCAGAGGGCTGGCCCTTGACGAGGCCGTGGCTTTAAGGGACAGAGGGAACGTGAGGGGTGCGGGGAGTGCTGTTTCTTGCTCTGAGTGCTGGCTCTCTGACTCTCTAACTTGGTGAAAATTTATGAAGCTATACTCATAATTTGTATGTTTTTCTGTGTACATATTATATATCAAGAAAATGTCTACTTAAAATATGATATATGGGCAAACAGATATTGTGCCTGATTTGCTGTAAGCTCAGAAGAGAAGCCTTAAACGGGATTGTAATCCTGTGAGCCAGAACACAAATCAGTTATGAAGGACTCTGCTCAAAAGACAGTGAAAAGACCTGGAGAGGGGGAAGTTTGCAGTGTTTGTCCCTCACCAGCCATCAGAGAGGGGCTCTGTCAGGAAAGCAGGGATTCTGGTCACCAGAGATATGCTCAGGTGTGGGTGATTCATCAGGCCTTGTTATTCTCGGATGACATGCCATTTAAAATCATCTCTCCCGTCGTTCTCAGCCCCACGCGCCAACCACCTTCCAATCACGAATTCCATTTCCCCAGCCCAGGTGTGGAAAGAATATTCTCGTCGCTATAAAATAGCTGTACTACATGGAATGGTATCCGTATGATACCACATCTACCTCCCTGCCCCTGATGCGAACACTTCTGAAAACACCGTGACAAAACTGAGTCCCCGGATTTGCCAAGAACCAGACCTTGGGTTGTAGAGACACCATCAAGCACCCCTGGGACCTGGACCCCCAGAAAACCCATATTCTTTAAATAGGTTACTCAAGGTGTGTTTTCTGCGCCTGTGTCACTGGTGGCCACCCCACAGCGAGAGGCTGGTCGGCCTTTCCGAGGTCAAGGTTGAGGTGAGACTTTCCAGTGGTCAAGAGGTTTCAGGGCTCAAACAGCCAGAATCCAGGGTCTGTCCTTTGCCTCTGTGACATTTGTCATAACTTACTCCTCTCTGTTCCACTGCCCACTAATTAACACAGAAACTAAAGTCCTACACTAGGGGTCCTGGGGACCCTTTCTAACCCGACTTTTCAGTGAGATATGAATATTAAACAACAACAAACTTGTCAGAGGACATTTTTGCTGTGTTGACCCCCAAAGCAGAGCCCTGCATCCGTATAGGAAGCCCCACCAGTCACAGAGGGGGAGCCTTGGGTCTGCTCTTCACAGAGCTGACTCTGTCCGAGCACAGGTGAAGGTGACACAGACAGCATGGAGAGAGAGAGAGAAATTCATGTCGTACCAGAGTTCAAAACGTGAAAATGGAAATTCCTGCAGAGGAGACAGCAGGGGACCAGCTGCACAGGGGCAATGATCCTACAGTGTGCCCCGAGAGCAGAGGGGAGTGGCCGTCAGCCCTGGCCTTGAGCTTGCTGGTCTGCTTGTCCCAAAAGGAACCCGGGAGCCCAGAATCCATTTATACCCTCCTGCCTGCCATATACCATATGCCAGCTCTTTTTTTTTTTTTTTTCCTTTTAATCTCAGAATCTACATTTTTCACACTAGGTAATGAAAACTCAACGAGTTTTGTTTCTTCAGGCAGAGCCAATTCTGGGGAAGCAAACTCATTCAGGATGCCTGGTGTGAGTGATCGGCCACTGTCGGAAAAGGGGCGATCACCGGGATGTCCTGTGTCACCGCAGGAAGAGCGTGGTGGTCTGAGGACCACTGATAGGAGTGAGACCCTGGCACGTCACTCTCCTTCTCAGAGTGACAGCTGAGAAGTCATGCGTCACAGCGGGAAGAGCACGGTGGTCTGCAGACCTCTGACAGGAGTGAGGCCTGGGTGCCCCTCCTTTTCTCCAAGCCGTGGTTTCCATAGAGTGGGAACTGACGTTTCTACACTAAGTTCCCTTTCAGATCCGTGACGAATGGGTGAGAAGACGTGTCTTCGGATCGGAAAAGGACGGGACTTTGATCTCTGGTTCCATCATTAGTCGTGTGACTCAGGCAAGTTACCTAACCTCTCTGAACCTCGGTTTCTTAATTTGTGAAACAAAAGCAATAAGCATCACGAAATAATATAATAATCACATACAATGTGGCATATAATATACAAATAATACTATAATAGTAATAGTGAAGGTTGGATGAATAGATATATAATAGATATATTATATATATATAAAATAGATATATTATATCTAGATAGATACATTTTATATATATATATATATATATATATATATATATATATATATATATATATAGTGGTTAGTGTGGTTTGTGGTCCAGTACAAATAATAAATAGCAAAAAGTAAAGAGAGCCATGAGTGTGCATTTCTGTTGACAGAATCCCAGATGGGACACAAACGGCAATCAGGCGCAGCAGCAGCTTAGGTAACGGGGTGACATGTTCAGAAATGGCTGAGTGACCATCAGCTCTGACCCCGACGCTTTAAATGACCAGCGCTGGCTCTACGGGCAGGTCTCGAAGGCCACCGCCACATTCCCAGCTGCGAAAACAGCTTTTCCACAGGCACATCAGTGACAACTCCCGCGATTTTAGGGCACATTTACGGAAGCTAATGATGCTCAGAGAAGGGGAATGGTGCTGAATAGTCAATTTCGTTCTCATCTCACAGGGAACAGTAAGCTATCACGGAGCAATCTGTGCTTAACAGCGAGATGTAAGGAGTAAGCTGGGCCATCTCTCCTCGTGTCCTCGGCTAAAGCATCTCCTTCAGAGTAACAGTGTCAACTACACCTTTAAGTGGCTACGTTATTTCATGAAGTTCTGCATAAACTATTTTGGAAAACCGATTTGACAGTTAACATCTGTCTTGTTCAATGCTCCCAAATGCTAGGATTTTGTTCCGTTTCTGGATTTTTTTTTTTTTTGAACTTTTGGTCTCTGATAATGAAATACTACTTGTATACAAAGGCAGAAAACACAGGCTTTTCCTGAGGTTAGGAAAACTATTTAATTGGAATATGTAAAATTTATAACTCCTTACTCAGATGATAAGAATCCTTTAAGAATATTTCATATATTCAAATCTTAAATTTCGATGTGTAGAAATGAGAAAATACAGATATCAAAAGACGAATAGATTTTTATCTGTTCCAACAAGTCCACCCACTTCTAAATAAACAATTAACTTATTTTTGCTCTCTTTCCCCAAAGAAGCCCATGGGGTGTGTGTTTGTGTATGTGTATGTGTACATGTGTGTGTGGTGTGTATATGTATGGTGTGTGGTGTGTATGGTGTGTGTGGCATGTGCGGTGTGTCAGTATGGTGTGGTGAGAGTGTGGTGTATGTGGTGTGTGTGTGTAGTGCAGTGAGTGTGTATGTGTGTGGTGTATGGTATGTGTGGTGTGTATGTGTGGTGTGGTGAGTGTATGTGTGGTGTGTATATGTATGGTGTGTGGTATGTATGGTGTGTGTGGTGTGTACGTGTGGTGTGGTGAGTGTGTGTATATGTGCGGTGTGTGGTATGTGTGGTATGTATGAGTGGTGAGTGTGTGTGGTGTATGTGTGTGGTGTGTGGTGTGGTGAGTACGTGTGGTGTGTGTGTGTTGTGAGTGTGTGGGGTGGGGTGCGTGTGCATGGTGTGTAGTGTATGTGTGTGTGTGTGTGTGTGGTGTGGTGAGTGTGTGTGTATGTGTTTTATGAAGCACAAACTGTTCTACATAGCACAGAAATGTTACACCGTCTTTGAAAGACAGATTATAAAAATCTTAAGGGAGGAAATGGCCAAGTCAAGAGCACAACTGCGGCTTCCCAGAAAAATACACAGCTACGGGCTAAAGAAAGGGCCCTTGGGTGGCAGGTCAGACTGGCAGGAAGTCCACCTGTGGTGACCGGGTAGCCAGGGGCATGGAGCCTGTGTCCAGGTGACTGTATCAAAATCCTGGCTCCACCTGGCTGCACTGAACATTCCCTCTAACTGAGGAATTCTCTTGCTTGTACGTTCCTCTTCCAAATTACTCATTAGAAATATGCGATAAGGCCAATATTAACTGATCACTACAAAAACTAAAAGCGTACACTTCTGCACGTAGATGAAGACTCACTTAAGTCCTCTTTTAAAATTTATTCATTTATTTTTTACTTCTGATCCCTGCCTCCCTAAACATGATTTTGAAGAAGTTATAAAAATTTTAAAGTATATATCCTATAAATGGATATATATTATATGTAGTACATATCCTTTTAAGTCAAAAATCATGCATCCTCCGCTTTACAAGATAATACCAATTTTTTCCCAAAGTGTTGGCCAAATTATAGTCTCACCAGCAGCTCATGAGAGGTCCTGTTTCTCCACATACATAATTTCCAATATTTTGTATGGTTGGACTTTTCAATTTTTGCCAACTTAGTAGAAGTCAAATAGCATGTCACTGTGATCCTAATTTCCATTCCCTGATTACTAATGAAGCTGAGCATGTTTTTATGCTTAGACTGTCTACCGCCTCACCTGGCTCCTAATAATTTTAGGCAATTCATTTTGTAGCATTGCATATCAAACTGTTCATCAGCCCCAAATCCTCCTTAGGATGGAAAATAAGACACATCAGGAAACACTGGTGGCTCTGAGTCTTTGTGTCATGGTCAGTGCTGTTGACTCTGTAATCATATAACTCCACCCCTAAGCAGAAGCTGTGGCTTGGAGAGTTGAGCTCAGCTCAGAAGGCAGGCGCGTGGGGTCTATGGGAATCCCACGCCTTCTGTCAGTAACTGGTCCAGGATACGTCTGGGGAAAATCCTTCCTTACTCTAACAAGCAGCAACGAATGAGAAGCCAGGATCTATCTTTTTCATTGGATGTGAAAGGGGAAGCAGGTGAGTCCACAGGCAGCCATCCTACGCCCACGAGGAGAACCAGTCACAGAATGAGGCCGCCTGTGTGGAAGGCAGAGGCGACAGATGGGAATAGCCTGGCCCTTCGTCGCACTGCTAAACCGCCAGATGAACCAACACTGAGCACTCTCGCTCTGGGTGCCAATTTATGTAAACTAAGAAATTTCCTCACTGCTTAAGTCAATCCGAATGTGGCTTCCTCTTATGTCAACCAAAGCATCTTCGATACGAGTTATGTGATTTCAAAACAAACAAAAACAACAAAATCTATGAGCCATGAAGAGCGTCCCTGACTCTCGTAAAGAGCTGGCCAAGAGCAAAAGGTGGAAGTTTGTATTCGAACCTGAGATCCCGTTTTTGTCACCATGTTAGAAGGTGAGTGAGTGACAGGAGGTGGGGATCGGGCAGCAGGGATAATCTTCAGAAATCTGGGGTTGCTGAGAACAGCCTTTATTACCAAGGCAGGCCCTGAATCTGCCCGAACAGGACCACTCGGAATAGTTATGAACTAGATTCTGCTCAGGGTGCCTCCTCACTGAGCTGGCTGATGCCACTGAAGTCTGATGGTCCTCTGATCCACTTTCCCTTGGCACCTATATGAAGCAGTCAGCTCACGCTCAGTCACGGTGTTCTGGGTTATGTAGAGTTGTCTTCTTGTTGTTTCATAATCACCTTCTAGGTCTTCCCTTCCGGGGCGTACGTATTCTAAAGGAAGCATCGTGCTGTCTTCTACTTCTCAGCCTCTTTTCCACCCATGTGCACACTGGCCTGCTAGTAACTCCCGTGTGGCCTGAGAGAGACATCTCTGAGCCCCAACCTCTTTGTTACAAGAACAACATTGCAAGACCGTTGGGTGGATCACAAAAAACAAAAACAAAAACAAAAAAAAAAAACAAATGCATACTTGGTGGATAATAAACGGCAGCCACTATTGTTATTGAACGATGTTGGGTGAGCAGATGAGTGCCCAATGTTTATGGTGTCCGGGTTGTGGTCAAAAGCTGAGTTTTAGCCTCAGAATCCTTTCCAACCCAGAACACAAAGTCCTCTGTCCTAAAGAGTCTGGAAATTTTTTCCTCTTTGGAAGAAGTAAAGCATCATTAAATCACTTTCTTATCAATAAAGGAGAATCCGAGCAACATATATGTCAGCTGAAGAAATGATGATCTTATTATCAAATCAGATTATTATCGATTTATCATAGAACTAAGCACCAATACCCTGCTACAGGCCAAGCTACCAGCTCCATGAACCAGTAAGACGCTAAATCCATAATCTTCACAGGGTGCTAGTCTCATCTGTGCATTCCAAAACAAATCAATATTGGCTTTAGAAATGTAGGCGTGCTCTGAACACGGATGCATCCCTTCACGAGCTCGTGTGTTCACAGACACAAAACAAGGGCTGACACAGTTTTAATATCACAATTTAAACTGCAGTGCTATGAAATATATCTAATCACAGGCTATAAATGTAATCTTAAAGAATAAGAAATGATCTAAAGATACAGCTAATTTATAGTAGAACAGATTCCTGGGGTAATCATTCAGAAAGAGACCAAGAAATGGTTGACGCTCCCCCCCCCCAAATCATGTTATTTCAATTTTGCATATTTTTAAACAAAAGTATCCTAAAGCAATAACGTCATTGTCTTAGAAAAATTTAAATATCATAAAGTATGTTGAATTATTTTTTGCAGGGGAAAAATCTGATAAACAGCCTCAGAGGAAGGAAGGAATAATAACAGAACAAAAGGAAAGGAAACAGGAAATCCAAAATGAGTCCACCCAACTTTGAATATTGTTTCTACAAGAAAATTATTTAGAATTTCAAATGCCAGAACTGAGGAGAGAAAAATCTGAATTTTCATTATTTGCCTCCTTTTCACCATTAACCGTCCTGATTGTGCCTAGGATTCCTATCTAGCAGAAGAAACTGTAAATCAAACTGGCTCTTTCCGATACGCTAAATAGTGAACTTTGTAATGAACCCAAAATGGGTCTCTTCTTCCTGGAAACTGCAATTTACTTTATTTTTCTAAGGAATATCTGCTGTGGTTTGGAAAGGTTGCTGAGGAAAGGGTTTTTTTTTTAAAGTTGATATAAAGCAAGCAAAATCTTTATTCTATTCTTCCTCAGAAAGTATCACATTTAAAAATTCTTTTATTTTAAATTATAAAAGCCATTTAAGGCTTTGCTCATTCTTTCCCTTTGTGAAGGGGCCATGGATCATATTCACTCTGGGGCGACGGGGTGGAGGTGGGAGTCGGAGTTATGACTGTGGCCCTTGGGATCTTCCACCTGGAGAATTAGAGCAGAGCTGCTCCCCTGAAAATCGCACCCCAAATCCATCCATCAGCAGATCACAGCAACTGTCAAAATATTCCTCATTCCAATTACTTCCTGTGGCCTCCGTCACCGGCCCCCAGCCAGCCCACCCTGGTCTCCCCTGGAACCCTGCAATAGTGTCTGCATTTCCCCATTCCCTCTCTTGCTCCCCAACACTCCATTCTCCATACAACTGATATAATAATATTTTAAAAAATGAGTTCCTGTTATACTTAGAACAAAACCTACTGTCCTGACCGCGGCCTACAAGGCCCGACCCCTCCCAGCCCTTCGCTACCTCTCCGGCCTAGTCTTCTACCATTTCCCGCCTTGTCCCATACGCTCTGGTCACACTAACCTCACCATTCCTCCTCCCTCGCTTGCTCAGTATTCAGGTCTTCAAAGACGCCTTCCCCGACGACTCCGTCTAAAACAGCCTAGTCTCCCCAAGTCAGGACTCACTACCCCATTCTTCTTAATTTCCTCCTAAAAGTCAACACCTATCACGGGAGCTTAGATTACACGTGCCTTTGTGGGTTCGCTTAGTGTCTGTTATCCCTACTAGAAGGTAAGCCCCCACAGTGAAGGTGGGGACTTTGTCTTGCTCGTTGCTACAAACTTGTCCTAGAAAAATGCCCACTCCTCACTTAAATATTTGTTGAATAGTAAATGAATGAATCTATTGCAAACCAAGAAGTTACAAAATTTGAACAAATCCCTACTTCTTACATAAAATATACCATGACTGTAATTAAGTGGTGGCTGGTATGCTTAGGACGACCTAAACAGCAGAAACTAGTACAGTGTGCGACATGGCACACAGCTCTCATGCTGCTCCCATCCCATGAGCCCACCTTACAGTCGTCCTTGGGGGAATCTCAGTAACCAAACCCTCCTGGAGAGGTAGGTCTAGGCTGACGGGTTCAGCAAAGGGATATCCTAGTCGTGCCCAAACAGCACAGGTGTTCTCTGATCCTCAGTGGAAGGTTAGCTGCAAGGGTTTTAAGAGCTGCAGAAGGTGAATGGGATGAAAACTGGGCAGGATGTCAGCATTTTCTGATTTTATTTTAAGTTTTCAGAACTGAATACATTATCTAACCACAAACAAAAACAGTGTCAAACTCAGTTTCGCGTTACCAAAGCTATTAAGAACTCATATGAATCGAATTAATGTTAAGGATATGTGGTCAAAATCTGCTTGGTGATCTCTGCGTAACAGCCATGGAACTTGATGCAAAGCAAATGCAGGTAAAAGCGACAGGTAGCTTCATTCTAGTAATTAAGTCCCCAGTTTAAATTAACAGACATTTTGGCCCTACTCATTGTCTACACTACCCCTTTATCTGAATTTGCTATTTTTTATTTTAACTGTTATCCATGCAAAAGAAATAAAGTAGGACGAGAGAGAAGATGAGCAAAGTGCTAACATCTGTTTCAGTAACATTCTTGTTCTCCGTGTTCAATGGGACTGACATTTGCTAAGCGATTCCAGAGATAATGTGCCTTAAAGACCCTCTAGAAATAGAAAAATAATCTGTGCAGTGAAGATAGCTAGAATGGTGCTTTTCTGCACCAAATCCTTTGAGCCACTGCTTTGGACTCGACCCCAAGCGCTGGCTGGAAGACGTACGGGAACGCCCCGTCCCAGCCAAGCCGATGCACCCGTCCACGTGCCCTACCATTCGAGCTCTCCCACCTCTGCTCACGCTCGTCTTTCCTGGGCACCCTCCTCAGCCACAAGCATCGTCTGTCAAAATCGCAGACTGAGGCTGCGGGCAATCTTCACCCCTCTGAGTCTGCACCAGTCACTTCTCTGAACTCTCAGTAGCTAATAATCCATCGCCATTCATAGTGTATTTTACCATTTTCAAAGCGTTTTCACATAATTAGTTCAGGGGATAAGATATGTATCATTATTCCAGGATTGAGATGAAGAAAGAAAGGTTTTTTTTCCTCTGAGTTACAGGATCTACCGATGGCTCTGCTGTCTTCTGAGCTTTCTGTCTTCCTGACGCAACATCGGGAGGCTGGCCTGGCCTCCCTGATTAGGTCACAGGCTTGGAGAAGAAACAAGCATGCTCCCGCGTCATCATTACTTTAAAATGTTTGTTGACGGGGATGGCAGAGAGAGCCTTGGAAAACTGGATCCTAGTTCTGACTCTCACCATCTTCGGTTGCATGATTGGTGGCAAGTTACTGAGATTCAGGTTCCTCATCTGTTGAAATGAGGGGGCGGGTTAAAAGCTGGGGCGAGCTCTCTGATCCCACAACTCACAAACGATATGCTCCCAGACACTGCTTCCCCTCGGCCGATGCCTTCCAGCACTATCACCCCGCGAGCTCCACAGACCTCAAGTTGTCAAATCCCCAGGTTCAAGAACTCCTGTGAAATGTGACGGAGGCCCTGGGCTGCCGCGGGCCCACGGGGACCTGCCCCTCCTGACTGCTCCCTCGTGGGGTTTGTGCGGTGGCATGCACCTCACGCACGTGACCCTGACCCCGGCCCACCAGACCCACTGCTACTTGGTATAGACCACGTCCTCTGCGGAACAGTCACGAGACAGGAAAACTTAACCCCGATCCGATGGTGCCCAAATCCCACCAACTCTGCAATGCAGATCTGTACCTTTCAAGCTCGCTGTCACAGCCCAGCGTCTAGAGACTTCTAAAAACTCCACCTTTTCCAGTTCCTGAAATTAATCCTGTTGGCAAAGGAACCCACAACTGGACCTAAAATGAAAATTCCTTCCCACTCTTCTCATTATGGTCGTAATCACTCTCCAAAGCAAGGACTAATTCCCCAAATCAGAGAGCTCTGACGTTCAAAGTCATGAAGTTATCTTGTGTCTCGTTCTCAGTCTCCTTCCTTCTCTGATACTACTCCGGGCAGGCTCCTGACTCCCTCCATCCCTCCTCTACCCAAAGCCCCTGGCACCTCCTCTCCATCACAGCAGCAGACTTCCAACAATGCTTCTCCTTTCTCCCTCACCCGTCGTGTTCACAGTAGACAGAATAACCTTTTGACCTCTGCTTTGCTACACCAGCCTACCTCTATACCCACAAAATGTTTGATGTCACAGTGTTCACAAGAAGAGCAGATAAGAAGAAGAGATAAGGAGGAAGTGGTGAAGAAAATAATGAGTCTGGTTTCTGTGACCTGTGTCAAAGGAAGCCCTTTGAAAGCTTATGCAAGTCGGGGTGTCTATTAGTTTTCCAGGCCTGCCATAACCAAGTACCACAAACTGAGTGACTTAGGACAACAGAAACCTATTGTCTATCAGTTCTAGAGGCTAGAATTCCAAAATCCAGGTGTTGGCAGGGCCATGCTCTCTCTGAAGACTCTGGGGGACCACCTTCCCTTACCTCTTCTAGCTTCTGGTATTTTTCGGCAATCCTTGGGGTTGCTCAGCTTGCAGACGCATCCCCGCAGCCACGTGGCCATCTTCCGCCTGTGTCTTAGTCTGTTCTGGCTGCTATAACAAAATCCCACCAATTGGGTAGCTTAGAAACAAGAGAAATTTATTGCTCACAGTTCTGGAGGCTGTGCAGTCCGAGATCACGGCACCAGGGCGGCCACACCCCAGTGAGAGCCCACTTCCTCTTCACAGCTGGAGCCCTCACTGGTCTCCAGGTGGTGCAAGGGCCTAGGGGCTCACTCGAGCCTCTTTTCCAAGGCACTGAACCCATTCATGAGCGTTCCACCCTCATGCCCTACACACCTCCTGAAGGCCCCACCTACTAATACGGTGGCATGGGGCAACAGGATTTCAACACATGAACTTGGGGGGAACACATTCAGACTCTAGCACCCCCCAGGCCTTCACGTGGTCTTCCCTCTATGCGTGTCTGTGTCTGAGTCTGAATTTCCCCTTTTTATAAGGACACTGTAATTATGGATTGGCGCTTACCCTAACGACCTCATTTTAACTTGACTACCTCTATAAAAACCCATTTCCAAATAACATCACGTTCTGAGGGTCAGGACTTCAACATATCTTTAGGGTGGGAGGGGCAGGCACAATTCAGCTCTAACAGCGTGGGACGGGCGCTTACTCCCCCGTGTGGGAGTGGACCAGCCTTCATCCATATACCTCATGAGCTGACCTACCCACAGAAGCCCTGGGGATAAGTCCTGGGTGAACCGACAGGGCCATTGGGCTCTACTTGATCCTGCGCCCTCAGAACTACCCTAGGGAGACAGAGCGGGAGTCCCAGGAGCTGTGTGGTACTGGACTGTGATTCTTGGCCCCCTCCTCCCCACAAAAAAAAAAAAATGGCAGGAGGAGGAGTCAGTTTTATCAGGAGAACGGGCATTCTTGGCCACGAAAGGTGTGGAATTACTACAATGTTATAAAGAAATGTGCTTTATTAGCAAGAAAAACACAGAGACTTTGTGATGTGTCCTTCTGGACCTGGGAGAAGTGTCCGCTTGTGCCCTCTTACTGAACCAGTCCCCTACTCACTATGTCTGTCAGTCCCGATTTGACAGGCTTCATGGAGATCTGTCAGTCATGAGTGGGTATGTTTAAAAGGTTTTCCACCTGCACACTGCCTAACTGGTGGGCAACCATCAAAATGGCATTTCATTCTTTTATCATTTACTGATAGAGAAAAAAATAAAGACAAGAAGAAAGCCCCAAGCTTGTTTTGCCTTCTCAGAGTACAGTCTTAACTGCCATAAGAATATTTTAGATGTTAAATAATAAAAACGTTAGTTATTTTATTTGCTGAGTTCATACAAATTGGCTGAAAAGAGCTGGTAAATGCCATTTTTTCTTTAAAAAAAACCTCATATTAAGATGTTCAGTAAATGTTTACTGCGTACCCACCCGCCATCCTCAAATAAAAGTAAAGCCATTTAAATACTGCTCTGGGGGTTCACTACAGAAAATTTACAACAATAAGGCAGACTTAGAGCTCACCCTAAGAAAACATTTTTAAAGGATCCCTGATTCTGCCTTTAAAAAAAAAACTGAAAAGAAACATTAGTTTCTACCATTCCAAAGTTCCTCACAGCAGCTGTACCTAAAATGTTGACTCCTGCACACACGTCTACAAAAATGGCTACTGAGGATTTGAGCATTTTACGTTTAATTCAAGATGTATTTTGAGATTTGCAATAAGAAAATGCAAAAGTTCAGCTCATCATAATTAGATATTGTTTCAAATTTGTGGTTTGTGATACATGGCAAGCATTCTGGCTACCCTTTTGTCAATGTTTTATGTTGAAGCCTCCTTTGTTTCTTCCTATGACAAACGATGCTTTAAGATCATAGAATGCTGTTTTTCAGAAAAGCTTATTGAGTTTAGCAACCATCATCCCACCTGCCATCTAACTTGCTACAGATGGCATGTTTGTCTTGCTCTCAAAGTTCATCAGTTGAAACCTAACCCCCGACGAGATGCTATCTGGAGGTAGTGCCTGTGGGAGGTGCTCTAATGGATGGGATTAGTGCCCTTACAAAAGCCCCTAGAAAATTCTTTTACCTCTTTCATCATGTGAAGTTACAGCAAAAGATGACCGTCTATGAACCAGGAGGTGGACACTGAACAGACACCAGATCTGTTGGCGCCTTGACCTTGGACTTCCAGCCTCCAGAACCATGAGAAATAACTTTCTGTTATTTGTAAGCCACCGGCCTGTGGTGTTTTGGCATAGCAGCCCAAACAGACTGAGACACCACATAAGGAGGACCGTGCTAGAGGACAGCTCCCTGGGTGGCACTCCCTGTCCCATCTGAGTGACCCCGGAGCTTCCGTGTGCTCCCATGTGCCCGCACCACCCACAGCCACACCGAGCAGCAAATCTGAGAAGACTGGACTCAACACCATGTGCTGAGCGCCCCCCGAGGGCCAGCATGGAAGCAGGGGCCAGCGGTCCACAGGTGACACACATGCGGCCCCTGTCCTAGGAGGGTCACGGGTTAGTGAACACCCTGCTGTGTCTATGGCCTCCAATATGCACTCAACCCAACCTGTCCTGGCGCCTGGTCTCCTCACCCCTGCTCGCCGCCTGGTCCCACTCTGCCCTTGTCCTCTGCCTCTAACATTGGTCAACGTCCCCCTGCACCATCCCATCTCTTCTCAGCCACACGCCTGGTTGTTCAACCTCGGCAGCCCTCACAGCTGGCTGAGCCTGCACCCTGGGGTCTCAGGGACTCCTCTCCCACGCCCTCTGGGGTGGGCCTGTGGGCAGAACACACACAGCCTGAGAAGGGTCAGGCTTTGGCTCCACGTTTCCCTCGCCAGCCCCCACACTGGTCATCACTGCCCCGCTCCAAATCCACTAACTGCTCCCCGCTGCCCGGCGAGGCTCAGACTCCTTGTCTTTCCTTACACCGCCGCCTGCTCCCTAGGGCGCCCTTCATAATTAAGGGACAATCATTCACCTGGGCTTCTCAACAGTCCCCCAAAACGCCTGCCCTGTCCTCCAGTTATGCCTTTACTGGTGGCACTCTTCTCTGCCTCCTGCCTCCTCCTGACAGAATGCCGTGTCCCCTCAGAGCGCACGTCCACTGCACCCCCATCCTGGGACACCTCGGTGCACCGCCATCACAAACATTCGCCGAGTGATTGAAACAGGAAGTGCAGAGCTTTGTACTCTACTCCAATTTTGGACTGCTCTAAAAAAAGAGTATCATAGTTACACAGGACAACAAAATCAGAGCTTATTAAGTGACCCAAATATAGAAGTTTGCACTTCTTTAGTGATTGGTAAGAAATCTACAGGTGGAAGCTTTGGACAGGGCGGGGTGGGAGGCGGGGAGCTGTTTGCAAAAACTCCCAGTCTCCTTGGGGTACACTTTTCCTACATCCATTTTAAGAGGAAAGAGAAACAAAGCCAAAGAAGCAGTGCAGGAAACCGTAGCCCCACTTAATAGCCTCGCACAGCTATAAAGAGAAGCTGAGATACCCATTCCAAGTTAGGTTATTTCTAGGGAAACATGAGATAGAAAAATGGTAATTTTTTTTTTTTTTTTTTTTTTTTGTAGCCAAGAAGACAGGAAGAAACTTCAAGTTGTCAACGAGCATTTTATCACTTGCCTATTGGTTGGCAGTCCTCGGTGTCATTTAAATGCAGGATGTGAACTGAGGATATGAAACGGACTTGAGATTATGCATTCAGGAAATGAAATGGATTTGAGACCTTGGAGCCTACAAAACGCAACGTAACATTTTCTCTCTCTGACTTTATTAGATATTTTAAAAGGCATTTCCTTTAAAACTGCCTAAATGAAACAAAGTGAACTGAACTGCAACAAAAGATTTTACGAGAACGGGCGTTCTCAGAGGGACCACAATCTACGAGAAAGATAAGTTATGTTTCTCTTTATAAAATCTGCCCACAGTCTGGGGTCTCCTGCATGGATCTGGAAGGAACGTCAGGAACCCTGGAGTCCAGGCCACTGGGTGTCCTTTAAAACTCAGGTCACCTGTCATCAGGCCTACCCCTCCAGGCTGAGATGCAGATTAAAGGGTGGACCCATATTATCGTTGTCATTCATCATCACTGGGATGTCTAGACAGAGGCCTGAAGAGCAAGGGGGCGGGGCAGGGGTCAGAAGGGCACAGGAGAGGTGAGGGGCAGGACCAGCCCCTAGGACAGTCCGTCTCCCACCTTGTGTGGAAAGGCTCGCTGTGTACTTCAGTCAAATAGCCCTGGCACGGGCCTGACTTCCGTCTCTCTTGACCCTGAGCAGACCCCGGCAGGACTCCGTGTCCTCTGGTCTGTGGCAGTGGAGGCTACTGTCCTGCACACTGGTCCTCGCCACAATGTCCTGGTGCCCAGCCTCCCACTGCGTGATGAGCCCCGCGGGACGGCGTAACCCCATCCTGACCCCGTCACCTTCTGCGGAGCCCTCCGCTGACAATGGGTGTCCATCGCCCTCAAGGGACTGTCCATCCTGCCCTCGAAGGAGAAAGAGAAGGAGAAGGAGGCCCGCTCAGGCCTCAGGAAGGCCGACTTCTGCCTCCAGCACAGAGCCAGGAGACTAGAAGGCCCCAGGAATATGCCCGAAACCCAAACACAGCTGGAAGCTCTAATTTCGGCTGCAGCCCTGATGGGGCGCAGAGCGCACATGGCAGGTTTCCTAAAAGAAGAGAGCAATCACACGTCACGGGGTGACATATGAAAACAAACACTTCCATCAGAAGGTCTGCAGTGTTCCAGAAAATAACCCGTGGAGAGGGGAGCCGGGGGGAGGTGGGGGAGAAGGCGGGGGGCGAGCGCTTTTGCAGAGGATTTATGAAGGTCAAAGGCGCTAGATACCCCACTGCTGATGCTGCCCCTGAGTCCTCCAAGGGCGGGTGGGAGGGCAGCGAGCTCCTGGAGGTGAAGGGTGGTGTCAAAAGCCACTTAACCACAATCGTGACTCGGGCAGGCTTCTTAACTTCTCTCAGCCTCATTCATTTATTCATTCAGGCATTTTTTTGCACACCTACTATGTGCCAGGCTGTTCTAGGCACCAGAGATATCAGGCCAGTCGGAGAAGGGGGGGGGGGCGAGGAGGGAGGCTCCTCTCTGATGAGCCTGGTCTGGTGCCAGAGACTGAGCGAAGCAGTCACACTCATTAACGGATAAGCAAACACAGAGACAAGTGCCCTGAGAAAAGCGATGCTTTTTTCAGAGTGTGAAACCAAGGGAGTGACCCAGACCAGGGGCTCGAGGCACAGGGCAATTATCTGACCAAACCGCTGTGACGTGGACCTCTCGTCCCTGACTCCTCTCCTCTCACGCCCACCTCCGGCCCCTCGGCAAAGCCTGCGCCCTACCTCGCACCGCGTCTCGTGTCCGACCCCCTCTGCACCACCCCCCTCTGCACCGCCCCCCACGCCGCCTGGTCCAGGCGCCGCCGTCTTTGCCTGGGCTATTGCCAGAGCACCTCGGTCAGTCTCCCTGCTCTGCCCTTTCAAGGGCCAGGAGAACCTTTCAACCCTCCTCTGCTTAAAATCTTCTGATGGGTCACGTCCCACTTAGACCAAAACCCCACACTGTACCTCTGACCCACAGGACCCTATCCCACCATAATGTCCTATGTCCTTTCACGGAACGTCCCTTCTCACTGCCCTCCTTGCTGCTCCGAGAATAAGCTCGTCCTTTGCTCTTATGATGCCACCCGCCTGGAACGCCTTCCCCGGGCAGTCCCTCACTCCTCAGAGGTCCCACTAGTGGCCTCCTGCCGGCCTTTTCACGGCCACGGTAGCTTCCTCCTGTCCCCTCCCTGTCACACACACACAGCTCTCAGCACCTGCCTGTCCTGTTGGGAATTTATTTCTCCCTTGTCCTAGATGGCTGGCTGCATGAGTGGGGTCCCTGCGAGTTGACTAGGAGAGCCCCAGCAGCTACAGCAGAGCCTGACACATGACCCGACACTCAGCAAAGGAATTAAATGGCTAAACAATAGGGCTTC
>CM053502.1:168813633-168830493 GCA_028627145.1 Eidolon dupreanum | reverse complement strand
CTCTACCTGCTGGTTGAAGTGAGAACAGAAATGTCTATAAATGACTCCAGATCTGACCTGGAGAATTAAAACACACACCCAGGAGCAAGAATCAGAACTGTGGAATTCATTTCAGAGTTGGAAGGAGTATGCACATTCATCTTGTCCATTGCCTTTGTGTTGTGTGAAGATTTTCTACTAGAGTTTGTCAGCTGCCCGAGATAATACAGGTAGGAGATGCCTGGCCTCGCGAGTTTAACCAGGATGCAAATACTCGAGGAACAGTTGGGTATCATCATGGAGCTAGGCTTAGGGACGTAACAATGGGATGACTCTTACGCGCGTCTGGTTTCTCTTAGAAGTCACCTAGAACACACCTAGGACTCGGTCACACAGAGACCCAGGGACCCTCACATAACTGACAGCATCCAGCAATACAAACCACTCACTGGCACACAAATGCAGTCACCTCGTCTCCCAAGTGCCGAATGGAAAACAAATCAGAAATAGAGGAGTTACAGGTGTGATTTTTAAATTACAATTTTTAAAAAGGTTCAGCTTTTTAAAATTCAATCACTGCAGCTCTGTACATCTCTGCCAGAGACATAAAATCAATGTAGGAAAAACACGTTTTTCAGTCCAGGATAGGCCAGGGAGAGCCAGAAAACTAGCATTTAAAAATAAAATAAAATAAAATAAAAAACCTAACCACATAAACAAATGGGGAAAAAATATCTAAAGAAATAACATTTTGGCTAAGGCTCAGAAAGGCAACTTTTTAATAAAAGGAAAAATACCAGCGGGACAAGGAAAATTATATTCTAAACTGTTTTGCTCCTATATTTCCTCGTGGAAATCTTTCTCTGGGGTGCTTTGCAGAAAGCGAAGCCCCGCCCCACCCAGGAAGTCCACGGCCTGGGTCTGCTGCAATACCCCAGGCACGGCAGGGGCTGTCCCCAAGGCCAAAGCTCCAGAAGGAGGTCATCACGGGTCGGGGGTCAGGGCCTCAAGTTCACTTCTAGGTCTGAGAGTCTATGATTCCAACATCCGTATTATTTTAAAATGAACCGAATCCTCTCATTTCCATCTGCTTCACTATCCCTAATCATCATGTAGAGAGGAATTTTCAAAGGGAGGGTTTCTGGCCCCGTTTGTAGCCCAAAGTCCTTGGATGCCTTAGTCTTTTTCATCACACGGAAGGATTTTAGCAGATCACACACAGAAATAAACAAAGAGACCTCTAAGTCATGCATCTCACGGTCCCCCAAAACCAGGAAGCCTGGCCTCCTGATGGAGCGAGCGTGTGCTTACACATGGCACGGGAGTGAAATAGGATGGTGGGGGCTCTGCCCGAGCCCCACTTCCCGAACCGCTCATCTTGTACGTAACTTCGACAGGAACACCGCTAACTGCGGTTCTAGGAATCAGCTGGTGATGGTGAAGCAGTCCGAAGGGGTGTGCCATCAAGGCTGATTGCGACTCTCACCACGAGCCTACGCTCACCTTGGCATCTTCCCACTGTGACTGATTGTATATAAAAGAAAGTTAAGTCACCAGCTCAGGAAGAAAGAGTTTGAAGAACATATTTCATGCAGTGTTAAGGGTAGTTCTCTTAAGAAGATGAACTTGGTGCACTGCCCGAGGCTTACGGGCAGATAGACCCGTAAGTTGGAACTGCCCTTTAGTTAAGCACGCCTCGCCCTGAAACGCCCACAGAGCTTCGGCAGAGTGGACAGCAGCATTCCTAAAAATGAGTTCGTCCAAGAAGGGCTGAGCTGGCAGGGTTTCCGTGCTTTTGTGCAACAGCACACGGCATTTCCGCACGGTTTGGTGGGCCCGTGAGAGACCGAGGCTGGAAGAGCCGCCTGCCTGGACGGAGGACCGTGATCTCAGACGCAGCCGGCACGCTGTGACGGCCCCGCTGGGGCCTGTCACTCACGCCCCATTTCATCTTGCCGGATGCACTCTGGGGATCATCAGGTGTCATCAAATCCTCACTAGAGAACGGGGCAGACTGTTCACACCGAGGGCAGCACTCAGGCCGCTTAGGCTGGGGTGACGAAGGGCTGCGAAGAGGGTGTCGACTGGCTTGGAGGTAATAGAGCATTTTAAGGCAGAAACAGTGAATAAAATACAGATGTTAAAATGTTCTGCACACTCGTTAGGTGTCCTTGCTCCACTCGGGCGTTCAAACCAAACATTCCCAATCGGCTACGATCAGAGGCCAAGTTTACATTTTAGCATAATTTCCCAGAAAAACCCTAACTCCCAGAATGTGGAGACAATCAGATCATGAAATCATTTTTTCTTGTGTGTTCTCTCTAGGTAGTATAGATGGGAACATTACATGCCAAGAACTGGTCATGTTGGGGGTGGGGGGAGAAGGTTTGCCAGCTTAATCCCTTCCTCAAGATTCATTCTCTGAACTCCAACCTTCGCTGCCTGCACATACACCGATGCCTGATGTGGGGGCCCTGGCTATAATGTGTTGGAAAGGTAGCAGCCATTATTAAAAGCAATTTCACGACACCACTTCATGGTACCCTCCCTCGTCAGCGCCCTCTGTGTAAAGAAGCTTCATCATGGCGTGTGGAGCAGACCCCCACAGAAAGCAGCAAGCAGGTCGACCCCCACAGGAGGAGGCTTCACGGCCAACCCATTTATACATTTAGCCAATTAATATATTTATTGATCCCCTACCATATGCCAGGCTCAGTTCTAAGGGCTGGCACTGAAGTGATGAATAAGGTCCTTGTCGTCACAGGGCAATAAATGAGCAATGAACCCAGATTCATTGGACTCGTTCAATTATGATGATGGAAATTACAGTCATGCATCACTTAATGACTGGGATACGTTCTGAGAAATGCATCATTAGGCGATTTTGTCCTTGTGCAAACATCACAGAGTGCACTTAAACACACCTGGGTGATACAGCCTACTACACACCTAGGCTCTAGGGTATTAGCCTGTATGTGGTAGGATTAGCCTGTATTTGCTGGGCTACAAACCTGTACAGGATGTTAGTGTACTGAATAGTGTAGGTGACTGAACACAATGATAAGCATTTGTGAATCTAAACATATATCTAAGCATAGAAAAGGTATGGTAACAACATGGTATAAAATATGGTGCACCCACATAGGGCACTTTACCATGACTGGAGATGGCAGGACTGGAAGGTGCCCTGGGTGAGTCTGGGAGCAAGTGGTGACAGCCGGGGACATTACCGTATACTACTGTATACTTTATGAACACTGTACACCAGCATCACCACAAATACATAAGTAATGAGTTGTTGCTACAATATTAGGATGGCCACATGTCACTAAGCAATAGGAATTTTTCAATTCCAGCATCATCTTATGGAACTACCATCATATATGTGGTCCGTTGCTGACCAAAATGTCAACACAAGCCATGCAAACCTATGTCAAACTTGTAAACATGATTCTTTTCACCACTCTTATTTCTAAACAATGAGATACATTAAAAGCGACCTGAACAGCACAATGAAAATAAGACCGTGTTGAAAGACGCGTCAACACGACAGAGAGCTTCAAGGACACGTACGAGGTATGTGGTCCTCTCAGGAGCTGTGTGTGGCACCAAGCTCAAGGGCAGAGAACCACAGAGTGACCCATGCCCCGATTCAGCATAAGAGGAGATGGTTCTGCTGAAACTCAAGGTCAGGAAAGCAAAAGGAGTCCCAAAGTCCCACTTCCTCTCCTGGAGAGACAGTCACCTGCGCTGGTGGCCGTTGTCATCACCCGACAAGCCACGATCAACCTTCGAACTCCTCTCCTCGCACCTCCGTCACTGCTCTAGCCCCAGCCACCACATCTCACCAGGACAATGGTGACAGCCTCCTACTTGATGTCTTTTCTGCCACCCCTGCCTCCCACATCAGTGAGGGTCCCAAGGGGAAACATCGGGCACTCGAAAAGGGGTGACTGGAGACAGCTTCATGAGGAGGTTTTCAACCAAAGTGTAGGCAGAATTAAGGGAACCGAAAAGAGAGGGCTCGGGCACACCACGTGAGGGCAGCTTACATTCCGAGGAGGGCCGAGGTGCACAGCGATGACAAACCACCCTCGGAAAGGGCTTCGCTTAAAGCCACTTTCCTTAGAGGGCCTTCCGGACGCACGTGATCCAAACAGTGGCAGCCAGCAGTGGCGGGAGCAGTCAGCTGGAGTAGGCCATAAGTGAGTTCCCAGGCTCAAAGGAATTTCAAGTCCTCCCCAAACGCCACCGAAAGTCGGTCTGCTGTCTGGCACCACCCCGTGCAGGCTCCTTTTCCTCGGGACCCCTCTTCCTCGGGACCCTGCCACCCCGCTGCCCTTGGTCCTCCAGGGAACCCACCAGTTCATCACTTATAAAAACAGTTCATTTGCTCTTCACAGCGGCCTGTGACAGGCATAGAAGGAGTCACTGGATCCCAAAGCAAGAGCGTGGGAGAGCGGAGAGTTGCGGGCTCATCCTGACGTGTTTTATGGCACCAGGGAGGCAGCGTGGTGTTGGGATTAAGAGCTTGGGCCTGGAGGGGAACCTCCGATGGCCAGGGGTACACCCACGGCGGGACGGAGAGGGTGTTGGCTCCCACAGCCTCACAGGGCAGCCCCCCCCACCTTTGTCCCTGCTTCCCAGCCCCCCAGAGCCAGGCTGCTCTGGTCCAGGTGGCCCTCCAGCAGCTGTCGGTCCCCGAGAATATTGGCTGCTTCTCCTTTTTCTCCTCCTTTCAGGAGCACGGGCTAACGGGAGAAGGGCCAGTCTGCTCTGACTCACGGGGCAGAAAGCCCCGCTTTGATTCGTGTGCAAACCGCAGAAATTACTCCATCATCACACGCTGCTGAGATTCCAGCTCTCCTTCGGCTGGGAGGGGAACAGGGTGGTGTCCAACGGGGCGTGTCCCATACACCCCACTTAACACATATTTGGGATGGCAATGAATTCCCTCCCTGACAGTTCTGCCCCCTAACACCGGGGCTTGGGTTCCAGGACAAACATTTCCCTGCCACTTTGCTTCCACCTTCCACAGGGAAAACCAGCCTCCTGCAGAGCAGAAGCCTGAGGCAAAAGCGGTGGCTGAAAATCTGCTCAAACTCTGAGAGCCTCTTCTTTCTGTAAAAGAGCCTGAGGAAAACTGAGAAGGGGTTAAAGGGCAGCAAATTCCAGACCAGGACGTCTCCGCAGGAAACAGCCCCTCCTCGCTCCCCCGCTGGGGTGTGAGCGTGAGGCATCACCTTCCCAAAGACAGATGACAGCCAACTAAAAATATGAACACGGCAAAAATATAAATCTTCAGGCACATAAAGTAGTAAATTTTTTACACCGTACTTATGCTGCATCAAATCACGGTTCTGAGAGCTTTACATATGTATATTTATTTAATCCTCAAAACGCCCTTATGAAGTAGGTGCTCTAACCCCATTTCCCATTAAAGGGATCTGGGGCACAGAGAGGCTGGCTCACTCGCCCAAGATCACACAGCTGGTTAGCAGCTGAGCCAGGACCTGAACCCAGGAAGTTCCCCTCCGGGCCATGCTCTTAAACCCAGCCTCGCTGACCGAGGGATGGATTACAGCAGGATCGCAAAAGGGGAGGTCTGCGATTCAGTGCAGTTGGCTGACGTCATGTCTCCCCACAGATCACCCCTGGGCGCCCCTGGGTGGGAGGTGTCATAGCTCTAACTCAAAACCTATGCTAGATCATCATAATTCATGGCTTAAAAAAAAAAAAACAAAACAAAAAAAAACACCGCATTATGTAGATACATTTGACTGCATATGCTCAAACTGATCTTAAATGAAATGGTATTGAAATGGTGTTCCACCTAGATTTTTTTTCTATGAGCATTTATTAAATTGTTAAATATAATGAACACTTGTTAAGCATTTACTAAGACCTAGGCACTATTCTGAGTGTCAGGCATACGAAGCTAAACTTTCTAGTGGGTCTGCCGCTCAGTTACCGGCAGCAGACCCTGGTAACCAAGAACGATCTGGACGAGTAGAGTCCTTGATGGAACCTCTCCAGAAACAGCTACATTCCTATCTTAGACCACCTCGTGTGTGCACAAGGCTACTAAAATCCAGTCAGATCGAGGCGCATCATCATTCGCTTCATGGAAAGTCACCTTCAGCAAATGGGATTCGGAAATAAGGAGAGTGAAATGTGAAAACAGAAGTCTCAATCTCATCTACCTTCTTTCATTAAAAAAAAATAATAATAAATAAATAAATAAATAAAATTAATGCCGGGGAAAGTTAAGAGTCTAAGACTGTGAGATTGTTGTAAGAGAAGCATGGTTATGTTGGTAAAGTTCTAGTTTAGATGGTAGGTTTCTGAGGGTTCGTTTTATTACTTTGCCTCATAACTTACATATATATTAGCAAATAATACATAATACAAAACTCTATAATTGTTTTAATCATAATTGTTTCCAAGTAGAGGTGACAGAAGACTTAATATATTGCAGACTCCTAAGCACATGTTTAATGCAAAGGTCTCCAATGATATGCTTCTAAATTAGGACCTTCTCATCAATACAGAATGTGGCACCGAACTCTTAATTATCTACTAGCTCTGTGTTAAAGTCGAATTGACTTAAATAGACAGATTAAGTGAACAGCAAAGGGTATTTAATTAAAATCTTCTGGGATAAAACTCACAGTACCAAAACACAATAGAAAATTGCTCCTTATTTTGCGTATGTCAAAAGAAAGTTAATATCATCTGTACAAAAACAATAAACTCTTAATATATTAATGAAAAGAGTGAGAAAAGCCTTTCTTACTTCTTCGTCCCAGCAACATAAATGACAAAGATCCTAGAAGCAAAAGACAGTGTTACAATAAACATTACAGCTATGTGATCCGGAGCTATGTTGTGGTTCCATATATAACTGAAATAGAGAAAATTTCAAATAATTATTTGCAATTTTATCTTTACTGTAATCCCTCTTTGCCAATGTATGCCTAATAAGGACTGTTTAGCCCAGTAAGTCTTTTTCTTATGATAAGGATAAGTTTAAAGTACATATATATTTTCTATCTATATTTAACTTGGGGAATTTCTACATGTATGGATTCATGGGAATATATTCAAAAATCAAAAGTAAACACAACTCTTAAAATGCGCCATAGATTTTCAAAAGCATCCATCATCTTGCTATCTTTGCTTTTCAAAGCACGGTGCCCACGAAGCCTTAATTTTACTCTGAAAATCGACACACTGTGGACCCGGCACAGCACTGGCCATCAATGCTGTCAGGTATACACCTGGCACGTGTGTCGTGCGCACCTAAGCGCAAAGCCGCCCTTTGTATCCACCTGTAAGGACCACGTAAGTGCCTCTCCAGTTAGACCTCCATCACTTTGCTATGACTTCATCAAATACACGACAGCTAAAACATGTGTTTCCAATTGCCTTTTTCATAGAAAAGCACCACCTGGAAAATGAGCAGGCCTGACCAAAAAATTAGCTCTAGATTGATTTTCTTTTTTCTTTCCTTTTCTTTTCTTTTTTTTTTTTTTAATTCATAGAGTAAATGTGGATTCTGGCATTAAAACTGTGTTTTCTACTCCAGGAATCAAGGCTCCACTCCACTGATTTGCTGGGTCAAGCAGTACAGTCTGAGGTCAAAGCAGGAATTGTTCTTGGTCCCGGAGACGCATGCATTCATCTAATAAGCACTTATCTCTGCAAAAGGCCCATCGCAACCCCAGCTAACTCTGTACTTGCTCAGTTGAAGATACAGTGGTTTCGAGGCCTGTGTTAACTTCCCCAGGTCTCCTCCCAGGTGGACGAGTCGGCAGCCCTGGGGCATGCACTTCTGTCCAGTAGCTGGATCCTGCAGCCACACTCTCAGCTGCCACGAGTCACAGGCCTCAGGCAGCAGCATGCAAGAAACCAGAGCCTTCCCAGGTCCCACCGCCCGGCTGTGGACAGGGGCTGTCCAGACCAGAGGCCCCTTCGCTGGTGGCAGAGAGAGCAGGACAGTGACGGAAGTGCTCTTCCCTGTGCCCACACAGGGGCTGTCCCCACCTGCAGGAATGTCACACGTATTCTTTCATCAGGAAAATAGCAGCACCATGCTGAGGGCTTTACCTACAGCGCTTCATGTGACCCACGAGGGTGGCACCACTATAACACCCATTGTACAGATGAAAGAACAGGCACAGAGGGTCTCAGACAAACCATGAGCAGCTGGCTGGGTGCGGGGGGGTGGTGGGGAGGTGGAGGGGGTGGGTATTTTCAAAGGCTGAAACGATTGAACTTTTGTTTTGTTCCCTCTACTCCAGCCTCCAAGACTGTCTTTTCTCCCCGGGTGCTTTATAACCACCGTGCAGAGCAAAACAGGTTCAGCTTTCTGCATAAAGCAACCATTCTCCCAGCTATACTGAGCCCTCAAACTCTGTTTGAGATAGCTCCCTCCTGCGATAATCCCTTCCTTCTCACATGAGATGGCACTAACCAGCGCCAACTTGCTTCTGCACATATGCTGGGATCCCCCTGTGGAGGCCAGTTGTGCAATGGAAAGCCCCATTCCCCAGGGAAGAAGCTAGGGTGTGTGTGTGGGGGGGGGGTTCCACTGGAGGGGGAGACTCAGGGACCAGAAGTCCAGCAGACAGAAATCACCAGGAAAATGTGACCGTACAGACCAGCAGACCGTATTTAAAGCTAGAGTCTTCACACATCTTGCTTTTTGCTCATCTTACAAACACATCTTGGAGGTCTTCCTCCTTGGGACAAAGTCCTGTCCTCATGCACGCAGTCAGAAGCCCTTGGGAGAGCGTAAAAGGAGATTCCCAGACCCCACTCCAAACCTTCCGGTCCTGGGGTGAGGATGTAACAATCTGACCTTGAAATTAGGTCCTGGGAGATTCTGAAGACTGTGGAGCTATCCTGTGTCAGGTGCTTGAACAGACCCCAAAATTACAGAAATGTACAAGACCCATTCCCCACGTACAAGGCCTTCACACCTCTGAAGGAGACCAACACAATGACCCCCCAGCAACAGCCAAAGGCCAGTGGTCAGCTGCTAAACCAGCTCCCCAGGCTGACCAGCTCCAGATCTGAAGAGCTTTCTACTCCTGAAGAATTGTTCAGGTTGCAATGCTTTATAGCCCTACTCACATCGGAGTCATCATAACGTGCGAGCATGTGCTTAATGCTGAAACATGGTGATGTATTATTTTTGCCTTTAGAAAACACTTCCTTTTACCTCTGACTCACTGGGTTCAGAAACCAGATATAACCTATGTAAGATTTGTACCTGTGTTAACTAACAGTGGTATCGATGTATCTAACCTTAAAATTTCTGAATAGTTTTTCGGTTCATAAATAAATGAGTGCATTTAGGATAGTTTTCTGATGTTTTTCTATATGTAAAATAATAAATAGGTTTTAAAACTATGTAAATAACATCGAAGAATCCTCGTAATTCTACAACTCTAATATGACTGTCATTTTTTGGTATTTTTATTTCCAGTCTTTTTTTCATCTGCACTTACTTGAACATCCTTGTGGTTAATGAATATCTACAACTTTATAACATGTTTTTAGTCAATATACTACTGTAGGCATATTGTGTGTTGTTATATACTCTTGTTATTTTATGGCTATATAACATTTCGTAAAGTCAATGTATCATCATTTACTTAATCATTCTTCTATGGTTGGACATTTAATTTTGTCTCTTCCCAGTTTTTCAAATGTATATATAACAGTGTTTTAAAATGTGTCGACGTTCCAACTTTAGGGTAGAATCCAGACATTGGCTTATCTAGGAAAAATAGAGTTGAAAGACGGTGGAATATCGTGCTTTTTTTTGGGGGGGGAGGTTTGTTGGGAAACAGTAACTTTTAATAAGATAGCGTCTCACAAGTTATCATTCACTGAACACCTATCAGGTGCCAGGCACATGTAATCCTCACAACAACACACTTCAAAGTGATCTTAGTCTCCATTTTCCAGAGGTGACAAGCCCACGATTGCGAAGCTCCCCGGGCGAGGGTCCAGGTCTCTCGGACTGAGGCCCACCCCTGCTGTAATTCACGGTGAGAGAAGGGGCAGCCGTGAGGAGAGCAGAGAGAGGGAGGATCCTGCAAGGCGCCTGGGGTAGACGTTAGAGTTGTTTGCCAAACATTACCAGTGCTCCCCAATTTCTGAGCGTCTGCGAGGACTCTGAGTACCTCTGGCCCCCGGGTTGGGTGGAGCCACGCAAACGGTCCTGGCCAATGAGCGGTGAGTGTGAGTGGTGGCAATGTGTGTCACTTCCAGGCCCAAGTATCTCATCGCTGCTGGGGAAGCCTCCAGAGCTCTCCTCTCCCTCTGCCCCATGGCCTTCGACATTTGAGGTCATGACTGCTTCGTCTGCCTGGGCCCTAGAACGAAGGGCTTAAAGCAGAATCCCCAGTTGACATCAGTGGCCATATAGCTTGAGCAAGAAACAAACTTCTGTTGTCATAAGTCACTACCATTGTGGAGTTGTTTGTTCCCACAGCATAACCTAGCCTGTCCTGCCTGAGGTGATGTCTTTCCATTTCTAAAATGACTGTCACATATGCTCCTCGTACGTAGATAGCTAGCGTCCATCATACGGTGATTTGAGGGATACGCTGGGCACACCTGCCCAGAAGCACTGCCCGAATGACATTCATTTGGGTGATGGGTGGTAACACAGTGTGTGACCCCGGTCACTCACACCTGTACTGATCCAGGCTCATCAACTCCCCATAAGGGAAAGTGGAGCTTCGGTGGCCTGTCCTGCGCACAGGACAAAGGCTGAAGAGTCAAGGGCTGGGCATGTGGGAGCTGCCTGCTGACCCCCACTGCAGGGTCTACACCCTACTATCAGACTCGCCTACTGAACAACTTTGCCTTTGGCCTGCCGCCCCAGAAAGCTGTGATTCTGCCATTCATATTAAGATCTTGTTCCCTCCCCCAAAATACCACCTCTTGGAAGGACGGGCTAGGGGGACCAGAGACCTGCGGTTTGGGAGCCTTCGTCCAGGACTCAGACACAAGCTCTGCCACTCACCAGGTGCAAGATCGAGGGTCCTCTGATGTGTCTGAGCCTCAAATTTCTCATCCATTAAATAGGAATAAAAATATCTACTTCATTGGATGCTGGGCTAATTAAAAGAGTAAGAATGAATTGAGCACATAGCTGGTCCTCAACAGATTGCACCTATTATTTTTATAAAACATTTATCCTTCCAGACATAAAACAGGAAAAATCTGCAAAATCTTCCGACGTTAGCAACACGACGTCACGGAAGTGCAAGGCCTCCTCCGATCCACTTCATCTTAAACTCGGACGATCATTCTGAAAACGTCCCTTGCCTTCTGGGGCGACACGGGTATGGGGAGCTTCTTGCTATCAGGATAACTGTTCGAGTGGGGTGCAGCATTTGCTGCCGCAGCCAGATACATGCCGCGTGGCCTGCAATCCTTGCGACATCCCCTGTTCCTCGCTGGGAGGCCCCTCACCTCGGCAGGCCGCCGAGCGCCCTTCCCACCGGGCCCCCGAGCACGACGGCAGGACGAGGGAGCTGCAGCTCGACTATGGCTGGTCTTTACGCATGTGCGGTGCTGCCCCTCAGTGTCCAGGGCTGAGATGAGTTCTAGTGACCGCGGGGAGTTGTGATTTCCCGGGCGGCCCAGCGCAGGGGTAGCCACCAGCCACAGCGGCTAAGGCTCCCTCCGGCCAAGCCTCCTGCGGGTTCCGCTCCTGACAGCCGCCGCGTCTTCCCCGTTACCGCCCCTGCCCCCGACGCCGTCTCTGCTGCCGCCCTTCACGCTGAGTTTTTGTTGCAATTTTCCTATTTGGGATTTTGTAACCCGGGACTCGCTAGCTTATGTTTTTCCTAATAGCAGTGATTTTCCGAACTTTTTGGAATGCTGATAACCTGTCCTTGTTTTACTGATGCGACGTTTTTCTTCTCGTCCCCAAAGTGCTGTATAGTATACAGTTATTTAATAGGGTTAACGATCTTCCAGGGATTATTCAAAAGAACTGAAAAAATGGAAACAACCCAAAAGTCCATCGGCCGATGAGTGGATAAACCCGGTGGTGTATCTGTACAACGGGATGTCGTTTGGCCAGAAGAAGGAATGAAATACTGCTACTTGCTACAACATGGATGACCCTTTAGAGCATGCTAAATGAGAGAAGCTGGACAGACAAGGTCACAAACTATATGATTCCATTTACACGACGTGTCCAGACGAGGCCAGTCCACAGAGTTGGAAAGTAGATGTTGGTTCCCTAGGAGCGGGGTGGGCAGGACGTGGCGAGTGACTGCTAACAGTCACGGGGTTTTTTTTGCGGGGGGAGGTAATAAAAAGGTTCTGAAATCAGACACTGGTGACAGCTGCACAAGCCTGAACACACTAAAAGCCACTAAACGGTACGTCTTACATGGGTGACTCTTATGGTGTGTCGATTATATCTCAGGGTCATTATTTTTTAAAAAATCTTCAAGCACAAGAATATTATGACATCTCTTAAAAGAAATGAAGACACCCTGGGATGTTTCCACACCAGGGATGGCATGCCTTACGGAATACGCCTCGTGGCGTCTGCAAACTCAGACAGAGAAGAGGCTGAGTGTAGAGTGACAGGGGTGGGGACCCTGGCCACCTAGAAAAGCAACCAGCAGTCCGGGCAAGGCAGCCACCATGCGCTCCTACCATGACTGCCCCTCAGGCCCAGGGTCGTCAGTTGTCACATTTTTTTTTAGGAAAAGCCAAAATGCTCGAGTTTTTGTTGAAATTTTCCTATTTGGGATTTTGTAACTAATCCCAAATTTTTAAAAAACACAGACGTGACTTCTGCCCTTTACTGCTCAGGCGACAGACGCTGCCTGAATGCCTACTGTGTGCCAGGCCGTCCCAGCCCGGGGTGCAGCTGTGACGAGGATTCGAGGAACAGACTCCCTTTCTTTCCATGTGGACTGTACTATTAAGGGGCAGATGGCACTGCACAGTATGTACTGAGCCGTCCCAAGAGCGTGGCGAACTGAGGCCCTGAGTTGCCATGGGAACCAGGATTGGTGGCAGACACATTCACACAGGTGGGGAGCGGGGAACCCAGAGGCTGCAAAGGACCCTGCTAGTCCTCCCTGAGAGACGGGGGAGTGCTCAGGGGTGGCTGGGGATCAGGTCCGGGCAGAACAAGCCTAATTCCCAAGCTTGAGAAAGACTGAGGCACAGAGGCCAACCTGCCCTTAGGGAACAAATATCTTAGTACCTTATATTTTAACAACAGCCTCATGGCACCTTGTGAAAGACCAACCTTGGGAGATTTCTGTTTTTCTCACTCTCTTTTGCTAAATAGAATGATGCTATGTGGCTCTCACGGTGCAAAGCAGTCCCTCCCGGGAAGAAGGGCTCTAACTAGCTTGTTTCATTTCATCTCACAATGTGTGGAGTTCCTGGGGAAGACGTGTTGTTAGGGGTGGTTATTGTTTTAATGGGCTCGGCCACTTTTACTGCATTCATTGTGGCTCGCCTCCACCCTCCAGTTCTGTTCTCAAGGGGACAGTTCCCAGAGAGGCTCTCACAAATAACCATGAGTCAGGACCTCAGGATTGATACGCTAGTATCAGCTTCAGAGAGGGCACCTAACTACTCCACTCAGCGTGTGTCGTCAGGTGTGATCTAAAACTACCAGCCTCTAAAATTTCGTGGCACAATGGAACATGTGTTCATGTTTTTCTAAAAACAAAACTAAGTCTCTCTTTGTTAACTGGTCCAATCCAATAAGCAATTGTCAAAATGTAAAAAAAAAAAAAAGCTACTTTTTTCTATGCCATGCAGTAGATGAAGGATGGCTGCAAATTCTTTGCTTCACCAGCCAGTGAGAAGTAAAACCTCATTGCCTTCCCCTCTATCTGGGCAAGTCTTAGTGACCTGCTCGACCAAGAAAATGTGACAGAGACTGTTCTCAGGTTTCCAAGGCTAGCTCGTAAGAAGTCTTGAAGTTTCAGCCTTGGTCTCTTGGAACACTGCGTCTGACGTCTGACTCCCCGAGACCACCAAGCCATGAGGAAGCTAAAGTGAACCACACGGAAATGAACAGAGGCTTGGCCAGCCTCCACTGTTCCTGCAAAACCACACACAAGTCACGCCCTGTGTGAAGAAGCCATGGGCTTCCAGCTTAGTCGATAAGAGACCGAAACTGCATGAAATATCCTAACCCCAAACTGCCCAGCCGAACCAAGCCAACTCAAAGAACCACACGATGGTATGACAAAGCTTGTTCTGAGCCACTAAGTTTTGGGGTGGTTTATTAAACAATAACAGATAATTCGAATAGGCAAAAAAAGAGAATGTGATTACTTGTCATAAATCTTCATTTACAGAAAGAGGGAAAAAATAGTGAATTTGGACAAATGATAGTTCTACATACCTTCACCCTAAAATTTACTTCATAAGTTAAAGATGTAATTTGAAGAGTAGAAGTAGTCATTAAATCAGTCAATAATATTTATTGAACACCACTATATGTAAAACTAAGAAGTAGAATATTTAATCAGAAGAACAACTGAACAATTCCTGCTCTGAATGAACTATATGTAGTCATAGGTATAGAAAAGGGTAAAGAAACGAGTTATTTCTAAGGTGAAAGGAATTATTCAGCATATGTAATTAAGAACAAAGTTACACAAGTAAGTGAATTAAAATTTAATTATAAACCGAACATTCCAGGTTGCAGCCTTCTCAAGAGAAGGAAAATATTCTAATCAACCTCTGGGAACTTCAGAACTTCCAGGTTAATGAAGGATTTTCAACACGTATTTGTGGCGGAAATGGTGAAACACTTAAGCATGAACTGTATGTCTAGTACCAATTTTTAAAAATACTTGTTTATTATAATTTTTTCAGTTTCATCAGTAATGTTATTTTTTAGATCTAATCAATAAAAGCTGGGATGGGAGGAGCTGGAGGATGGGACAAAGCTCCAACAACATCTGCCCGGCTTGAGAATTATTTCACATGTCTGAGCATATCAACCTGAAATGGCCACCTTGACCTGGAAGGATCTTTTTTCGGGAGAAAATGCTGGATGGGCCCGCTGGTCTGTTTTCCTTTGGGATGACTCTCTTTCTAGGATCAATAACTGTTTCTTCTGGTGAGGAGCTGGGGGTAGGCACAGAGGAGTTTGCTAAAACACAGTTATCCACGCAGAAATGTATAAGAGCAAGGCTGTGGGCACAAGAAACAATTTTCAAAAGTCAACATCCGTATTTACCCCATATTCCAAACACCAAAGAGACAAGAGAAACAGCTAGCTGTGACGTTTTCTTATTTTCTTATTTTCTCAGGTCTCCACTTTCCAAACTAAGCATTGCCCACGGCAGGGTCTAGCTGGCAGCCACCCCGCGTGCTCGTGGGCAACTCTGCACGTCCAACGGCTCGTGAGGTAAGTGCTCTACCATGCAATCTGCATAAACCTACTTGAACTCAGCCCACACGAGAATCACTCTGGAAAGGACGCCACTCTCCAGAATCAACTGCCTTTATGGGCTTCCAGAAAACTTCCTGAGAAATGAAACGAGACCATTTTCTTCTTAATAACTGTGTGAGGGTCTCAGCTCAACACCAAAAGGTGTTGCATCCAGCACCTCGCAGGGGGTGCTCCAGCTCAAATCGGCACGAAGGACAGGAGGGCAGGGCCAAGGACACCCTGCCAGGCCCTTTGAACTGGGCACCTCATCCTCTGGTCCAAGTTCGTCAGGGGCAGATTTAACGGGCAGACATCTATCTAGAGGCAACTTATAAACACAATTATCGTTTCTGAGAAGTACGGCACGCAGCAGCAAAGCAATCCTCCAAGCTGGTTCTCAAAGAGATCTTTAGAAGTCAGAGAATATACAAAACTTCTTTCCCTCACCAAAAAAGACCCAGACGTTTATAAAAAGTCCTAGGAATCTGCACCCCGTCAGCAAAAACTCTGAGAACAAGAGACTACACTGCTACTTTCCCCCCTGATGTGGTAGAAGACAGCATAACAACAACAAAGAGAAAGAAAAATAAAGTCTGTCTCATAAGTCAGAACATAATTTGGGCTCATGGCTTTGAGGAAATTTCCCTGTTAAAACTCTCAGAGGAACCACAACTGCACAGGTAACATCAGAGGTCGTGGAAACCTCCAGTGAACAGCACCAGAAAAATATGTCAGGAAAAGCCGAGAATATGTGAACAGGCCGTGCCCACCAACTCTGAAATCACGGAGCTAAGTAGACCGCTTGGAAGGAAGGAGGTGAATTTAAGGTAAATAGGAGAAAGCGCTAACTCATCATGGCAGTAGAAAAGCATGAAACTCACCGCATGGGAGAGTGAGGAAGAAGAAACTCTAAGCTCAGGGAAGATTTAAAGTCATAGACCTAGAGTGAGTCGTATCTTTTTTTATTTTTTATTTTTTTGAGTTTTGCTCTACCTTTTTAAAATTGTGATAATAACGCAACACAAGTTCTCACCTCTCACCGAATGTCTAAGTGCACAATGACAGGCACCACAGTGCAGAGCAAAGCTCTAGAACCAACCATCCTGCCTAACTGAAATTTCACACCCACTGAAGAGCCACTCCCTATTTCCCCCTCCTCCCAGCCCCTGACAACTACCCCCCACTCTCGGCTTCTATGAGCTCGACTATTTTAGACTGCTCGTACAAGGGGTGTCATTTGCCCTTCTGTGTCTGGCATATTTAATTTAACGTCCTCCAGGTTCATCAATGTTGTTGCCTATGGCAGGCTTTCCTTCTTTTTTAAGGCTGAGTAATATTCCCCTGTATGCATAGACCACAGGTTTTAAATTCATTCATCCATCGATGGACGTTTAGGTGGTTTCCATTCCTTGGCTGTTGTGAGC
>CM053502.1:168786664-168813133 GCA_028627145.1 Eidolon dupreanum | reverse complement strand
TGACTGACTGTCCCCTTCACCTCACTGAGGGGATGCACAGGCCACTTCCCACCCCTCCCCCACAGGTTCTCCGGGCTTCCTCCATTCTGCAGATTCCAATCCTGAGGCTCTCCCCCGATGCCCCTGCTCCCAGGCTCTCCACCCCCAAACCCCAGCCCTGCCCATAGCAGTTGACATGCAGTGTTCATTGGTGAGCAACACCTAGACACAGTAAACCTTGGTCGAGCTTCACTGTCACACAATGGGAGGTGTCTCATTCTTCTGTAACTCATGCCATCCCTCCAGCAAAGTTTCCAAACTTCTAGTCACCACTACAGAAACAAGGGATTCGTCTCCCTCCTAACGCTTGGGAAAATCTTAAAGGATGGTAGGGAAGGGGATACAGAGAGAAGCTAAGGAGAGACTAACTTATTCTGCTTATGAGGCTTGGTGCCACCATCAAACAATAATTTGGAATGCTGCCATTCAGAAACAGTAGGAGCTATGATGCACATTTTCTACATTTAAAAAATGTCAATCATTTGGTTTCTAGAAAATTCTTTCATAGACACCTTTGGAGAAACACCTTTAACCTACGAATCTCTAAGTTTACATATGGATCAATATTTCTCTGATAAATAGTTCAGAATAGCAGTTCCTACCCATCTCAAGGACAGAAAATAGTTTTCAATGTTAAAAAATGATGTGTGTCCCCATATGGCAGTGGTTGTATTTTATACCTTTTGATTATTGAGAAAATATGTAATTATAGAAGGCTACCATGAATTCAGTAAGGTTTTTAATTAAATTTGCTTAACTAGTCACACAGACTCTATATGCACTTGAAAAAGATGCAATAGCACACACATATACATAACATATACTATTTCTTATTTACAGACAACGCTGGATTCTAACCCCTTGCAGTAATCCCCCAGGCTAAGGCCCACAGACTGGAAACCTCTGTAGTCCATTCTCTCTTGCGAATTCTAAAAACCAGAATTTTGCTAGGTAATCCCAAAGGAATTTTGGATTGACATTTTTAAGAGAGAGAGAGAGAAAAAAAAAAAGCAAAATCATTTATTATTAATTTTTTTCCTTTCGTGAAACCCTTATTATATTCCTATTACGATATCAAGCCACGTAAGAGATGTCGACAGAAAAGATTTTTCTACCATTTTCTGTTGTCCAACCATCAACATACATTACACAGAGGAAGGTACTAAGGACTCTTCTCCTGGGGACGATTAGAGTCTAATTAAAACCCACAACATCAATGCCACACCAAACGAAAAAAATCACCATGGGAACTACAAAGAGGAAAAAAGACTTGTTAGTGATCATAGAAAATTACCCTGAATAACCCTCCCTCCCTCCAGTACCCCACAAAAAAAAAAAAACCCACTCCTCTCGGCTTAAACATAAATAAATGCCAATAACCGGATTCTCACACATACTGACGGCAGAAGGAGAAAAATTCCCAAGTACATGGGGTAGGAGGTCGGGCGACAGACACCGGCTGTTCGTCCATCTTTCCTGTGGAGCCGGTGTAAGCAGATGTGCTCATCAGGGTTTTAGGAGCTGGTTTATTTGGTGTTGTTTTAATCTGTTCAGATTTGCTCTTCTCTGTCACCAGGACATAGACAACCCCAGGCCCACAACTGTAAAAGCTCATCCCGGAGGTCAGGCTCCTTTCTGGGGGACCCTCCCTCAATGCTACATTTGGTTAGGAGGGAGACGGAGGCACTTGGCAGTGGCTGCAGAATGAGACCCCTTAGCACAACTAAAACCAGCTACGCAGACTCTACGCAGAAGCCACACGTCAGACTCCGAAGAGGGCCCTGTGCCAAAGGCACCCCACTTCTAGGCATGATTTTTGACATGAATCTCACCTACTAGCAACCGACAGAAAAATCACATTTCTACAATTTTGGGTTTATGAAAAAAAGCAGGGATGGAGCATTTAAATGATTGCTACAGATTCCAGTGAATATTGTGTAATCTTTACTTCATTTCCGTGTATTCTTACTCGCTGACAAAGGCAAAAAGGGAGAGAACACTGTAGGCTTTTTTGTCCGTTTTAAAACATTGCAGGATACTTCTCCAGAATTCTTAGAGCAAACTGTCAGTTTCACATTCTGGTTACAGAAAACAGCATTCCCAGATGACCCTGACCAACCCAATCCACAAAACAGATTTTTACGGCACCAACTACATTCCTGCCCCCGAGCCCTGGGAGTGGCTCTGGACTCCAGCTGTGTGTGTTGTGGCCAAGCCAATGAAGTCCCTATGGCCCAATCTTGAGTCCCAACCTGGGGCACTCACTACGTGTGGCTGTCAACTCAGGCTTTTGACCAGCACGGATAAGGAACGGAATCACCAACGATGATGCTACCTCACAGCAACTTAAAACAGAGGTGGGCAGAAACGAAATGGTTAAACGAACTCTCTAAACAGCAGTAAAATCCTTCTTAAACCTCCTCCTTCCTTGGCAAATTTCCAAACTGAAAAACAAAAAAAAGTGATTAAAAGAGTCGGCTGGCACGGGTCAGTTGATTTCTTTACCCGCGCTGCACTCTGAAGAAGTATAAATGCCCCAGGGAGAGATGGCAACGCTTTGCTTTATTCTGGAGAGTTTTTAAAGGGCCGTCCAATAAATGACGTCATGGCCTGCCCCTCACAGCGCTGGGTGCTGCACTGGGGCGCTGCCTTCCTTCTCACTTTGCACAAACCAAGCTTCCCTGGCGCCGGGAACAGCCTCGCCCACTCTGCCAGGCCTTGATCCTCACCTGCCACCACCCAGCTGCAAAATGAGCAAGGGGAGGGCCGCCTGGACCACACACTATGCCAAATTGGCACCTGCGTTAAAGCAAATCAACTGAAAAGTATCAAGAGAGTATTTTTAGGCCCTTAAGAGTGATTACAAACTTGAAAGGCTAATGGGACAGACACGCGGCGGGAAGTGCCTTTGCTCAGCTCCGTTCAGAATCCTGTGCCAGGAGCCCGGGCGGGCAGCTTCCCTGGGAAGCTGAAATCAGGAAAAGCCGCCCCAGCAGCAGGCCCCTCCGAGGACAGAAGAGGATGTGTTTTCCCAACAGTGAATATCAATCAATCCGCAAACATCATTGAACTCTCATGAAACCGAGCCATCGCCACAAAAGCAAAAATCCCCTTTCCTCTGTTCTTTCTCTCTGATGCCTCCAGTCAATTCTCTTCTCTCCTCCCCAGTCAGATTTAGGGGGTGTGGACTGGTACGTGGCAGCTACCAAAGAATGTCATTTGACACTGAGATCAGTGCTTGGGAGTGCGCTGCCCAGAACACACAATGGGTCACCGTGTTTCTCTAACTCCCTGTCTAAAGTGACGGCTCTATCTGAGTGGAGAGGCTGGGTCCCACCGTCACTGTCTCTCTAACAAGAGCAGCTTGTGTGCCCAGCTGGCTGTAAGAAAGGTCACATTCTCTGCTCCTCCTGAAGAAAACGGGAACCACCCCTGCACGGCCTGAGGCCCGTGTAAAAGAGTCAGAAGCTGGGAGGCCCCCTCCCCAACCTCCCACGTCACCACCACAGCAAGACTTCCCAACCTCGCTGTACCTCTAGAAGCCAGAAAACAAGACAAAAACAAACAAGAAGCCCAGCATCCTCAGGGCCTCCAGACTTTAGAAAAAGCCCTGAGAAAACCACTCTCTCCAAAACCTAGTGGGGATTTCACGTGTGCTTTACCTGCTTGGTTCGGCGGGTGAAGGGCGGCGATGGGAAGGGACCACGACTCAGAACAGATCCTCCATGCGATGTGACCCTTCAAGGCCCACCTGCTTTCCTCCCTTGCTTTTCTCTTTTTGGGTTCCTGAATCTTTCTGGACTATGACACAGTGACTGAGCTCTGGGACACTTCTGCTGACCATGTAGACGGTCACCTCCAGGCAGACTAAGGCTGTCTGCACCGGGTGGCCGTCGGAAACCCTGCGGTCCCCGTCGGAAACCCTGCGGTCCCCATATCCTGCCAATGCCCAGTGGGAAACACCTCGAGGACTTCAGAAGACAACGACACGGCAGCGAGGCGCCCTGCTCGGTTCACTTCTGAAAGCTTTTGGCTGCCTCTCCGAGTGGCCAGGAAGCACCTCCCGGGACATGCGGCTAGAGCAACGGCATGGGCAAAGCTCTTCCATTAGTGATAACTGGGATTGTTAAAATGAGTGACACTTCAACAAGCCCGTTTTCAACCAAAGTAGCCCACGGCCTCATTCCAGGGCTGTCAAAGGCACTAACAAAAGGATGCTTTCGGGCCCTACCGAAATCAATACGGTGCTTAGACTGTGGCTTAGAGAGCAGTTAAGCACGACGTCAGCATCAAATACAGCATTAAAGAAAGAAAATACCAGGATGGCCTGCAGGGTGCCTGCAAATAAATCCTTTGTTAATATGGAGACAACCTGTCAAAATTTTCAGACTTTAAATGTGCTGGATGAAAAATGGGAGCACTTATCTCTGTTTGCTTTTAATTTTGTTCATGTTTAAAGACGCATTAGAAGCCTTTTTAAAATTAGTAATATTATGTTGCGTTTTTCTTCTTTATTTTATGGATAAACACGTTTCACAGCCAGGGATCTTCTAGAATTAAAGAGCGTGAACCTGTTACCATAAAGTATTTAGAAAGATGACAGATAAAAGACCATCCACAAGTAGCGAAGATTGAGCTCGTGGCAGGGAAATAAGATGATGCTTAAAAATGGCAGGCGCATATCTTTTGACTTTTTTTTCTTGTCCCTTGACCTCCGGGGTAGCTGATGATGGCTGGAGCTGGAGCAGCCTCCTTGGACTATGAGGTAATCTCAGGAATGAAAGCCAGCTACAGCTAGCAACAAAAAGGAGTCTGTGGACCTGAGGACTGCCACCCCAGTCCTACAAATGCCCCTAAGAATCTGGACGTACCAAGACCAGTAGCATCAACTGTTATTCTAAATAAATCCACCTCACAACAGAAGCTTCGTAGGACAGGAGACTTCATTACATAAAAAGCTAAACATGACAGGCAGCGGAGGAGAAGTGGGCAAAACAAGAATATTTTGTTTACTACCCTCCACTAGAGAATCAACTGCAATTCCTTTATTAAAAAGAACATTTCCCATGTATTAGTGATCTTTATGAAAACTTGTCAAACATCTTTCTTTTTAATTTACTTTATAAAATCTAAGCCCAAATTTCCTTGACAGTACAGAAAATTAAGATATCATAAGCTCTACCAAAAGCAAAGGCTGAAATTATAGAGTTGAGCTGAACACGGGGGCTACTATATTTTAAAATTAGCATAAGGCTCTGAATCTACTTTTAAAACCCCATAATTGGGTTAGGCAGTTTCAATACTGGAAAACACACTACATGCACACACATACACACTTCCAAAAAAAAAAAGTCCTACCTCAGAGATGTTATTGCTTAGAGAGTGAGGAGTTTAAGCAAAGGTGGTATGTTTCAGGTTATAGGTGGCTAAGCCAGGTTTTCAAGACTGACACACAAAGCAGATGGTTTAAGTGGTTCATGGACAAACTTAAGCCTTTTCAAGTGAGTCCATTTGTAGAAAAATACTAAGTGCATTCGGGGATTAGTAGAACAGGTGGTGGACAACTTGCAAACACTGACAAAACATACATCAGAAACTAGAAGCCTGTCCAGGCCAAGGTTAGGTTTGGATGGAGGGAGGGGCTAGCCAGCCACTGTGACCTCAGCCTCAGAACTTGCTGACCTGGTATCGGTAGTGTGCTAAGTCGGGTCAGCATCACCAGAGTCCTCTCGACTTTCTGGACCACTCTCAGAGCTGACAGGACAAGACCATCAGCCCTCTCTGCTGGCCCCCAAGTCGCGGGGACCCCATGCATCCCTCGGAGCCTCAGCAGGCACTTTCTTTCCCTTACTCTGCTTTCTTGCTTCCTCTCATAAGTATCTGCCATCTTCAATAATTGATATTCAAGAAATAAGCCTTCCAGAAAAACCTGAGTCTGGGGCTTTTTGTTTTTTAATGTCTGTGAGATGCTTCTACTCTAAAGAATTGAGTTTGGTTTGTCTGAACCAAATGCTCTCTTAAATAATTCTTTTTACTGTAGTCTAGCAGTAGATTAAACTATTGTTTCATCATTCCATGTATCGCTTTATTAGTAAATGCTTATTGAATAAATACATATTAAATCAATGTTGATTGAATAGAGGGCTACTATGTGGCAGGCACTGTCTCAGGAACTGGGGATACACTGACCATTTGGAGCTCATGGTCCAACTCACAGAATGACTCTGCTTTTATTGTTAAGGAGCAGGCATAGATTATTACCTTTCTCTGTCCCAGATGGCAACACATGACATAGAAAAGGGACAAGGTCATTATTCTTCCATTTGCCACTTCTCCAAATATCTCAAAAATTGTTATTATTCCCGATATCGATCTTGCTAAATTTATCAAAAGAAGATGCACCAAAGATTAGCATTTGTAAGCTCTGATGAAGGTCAAGATCACAGCAAAGGTCGATCGGTTTCTTTGGAAGTCATAAGCATGGCGTAGGCCTTCCAGTTCATTCATCTCAGCATTCCACCCTGACGGCAGGTCAGATCCCACTCCTAAAGGACATGATCAAGCTCTGCAGGTACACAGAAACACAAGGCCAGACTTTTGACATCAAAATCTCTCCTACAGGTGACAATAAATGATGAAATTAAAAACACTAACGTACTTTTGCAGATCCATAATATGGTAAGAAGTTAAAATCCGAGTAAGATAAAATGCTGATTATGGACTTGTGTCTTGAGGAAATCTAAGTCGAGACTCTCCTTGGTTGGGTAATGTTTATGGAAAGCACAGGCTGCCTTCTCCTTTACTGCTATTTGCACACCTGAAGTCGCCGACCTGAGTCTAGTCTACAGATGCGAAGGGGGATGTTGAAGCGCAACTGTCAAGAAACATAAATAGACTTGCAGTAAATATATAACTTTTTTAGAAACTGGTTTTTTTTTTTAATCTCTTGAAATAATAAGGTTGATTTATTCAAGGGCTGGATAGTTCCAGAACCTTCAGTTTGTGAAGGAAATATCCCATGCAAACGTGAAAGGAGAAGAACAGTGAGTGGTCCTGAAGTTCATGAAGCAAACTGGCGATGTACTTCTTTCTGTAGTTCTTAGTGCATTTCATGGACGCACAACTATTCCTGCTCAAATACGTTTATTTGCTAACATTTATAAATATTTACTGAAGTGGTTATCATGTCTCTTAAAAGCATCAACAGACAGGGCTCATGACCTGCTATGGAAAAATCTGCGGATTAGTTTGGCTTGACAAAGAGCATAAACGGGTAAGTTCCTTAAGCTCACCTAGTCAGTCCCCAGCACAGGCCTCTGATTAGACAGAAAGCAGATGTAATGGCTGAGCCTAAATAATCCTCACGCTTATCAATTCTTATGAGATGCCAGATACCGCTAAGTACTTTACTTGTAAAATCTCATTTAGTCCTCGAAACAGTCCTGTGAGGTTGACACAATTCTCATCCCCACTTCTGAGATCAGAACACCGGGGCCCGGAGGAGTTAAACCTGCTCGAGAGCACATGGTTAGAAAGTGGAAAGGCTGCGATTCAAACCATTAGATCTGTCTGACGCCAGAGCCCATCTATGGATGGGGAAAAACTCAACCTGGTGGTTGGCGTGAGGTGCCCAGCTCTCTGAGCGAATCTGCCCATCAACAAAAAGTTGAAAGGAATGACGGCATCATCTGATTCCACTTGGAGAGGAATCCGATGCCCCAGGACTAACAGAGTCAAAGGGAAAACAATGAAAAGTGGGCTTAAAGTTAAATGAAAGAAGTCAGACACAGAAGACAGTATGTGGTATGATTCTGTTGAAATGAACCTATGACAGCAGATCTGTGGCTGACAGGAGATGGGGGTGCGGACTGACTCTAAAGGGGCACAGAAGGATAGAGAAGGTCTTGATTACAACTGTCAAGATGTTTTCATGACTGAATAGATTTGTCGGACTCATCTAACTGTACATGCGAAGTGGGTGGATTGTATGTAAACTATACCTCAATAAATCCAATTTTTAAAGTGGGCATAAAAGGAAATTGAATTACATTCATATAATATGCAATGTATAGTCTTTATATTCTTTTTAAAATTGAAATCTCAGGTAAACCAATGATTGGTGGGAAATCCTTGAATGTATTTGAAGAACCTTGGTTGAAGCTTCCTGTTGCTTCATGGACCTCATCTCACCTCACCCGAAGTTTCCTTTCTCTGAATGACAAATGTTCGTGGTTGTTTATAAGATCATGTTCCTGGGTGCCTGCAGGGTGCAAGGTACAGGCAAAGAGGCCTGCACTTGATTTTCACTCTTGGCCTGGCCCCTCGGCCTCAAGCTGTGTGTGACCTTGGGCAAGTCACAAAACTTCTCTGAGCCTAAATTTCCTCTCTGATAAAATGGGCATAATAGTGTCTCTCTTTAAGGGTTTATGAGGACGAAATGGGCTAATTATACATGAAAGCGCTTTAATTTTTATTAACGTGACAAAGGTGTCACTTTAAAAAAAATAGAAAAACAGTCTCTTCAAGATATGGATAGTCTATCCTAGTCTAGCACCTATAGTCGAAGCCATAAATTCTCCAGTTTTATTAAATTTCTGATCTGTCCTCTCATTGCTCCGAGCACACAGCTGAAATCTGACCTCCTGTATTGTTCACTGCGCTCAGTCGCACGCTCAGCACGCTCAATGACAATGTCAGGGTAGTCGGCAATAGAAGGTGATAACAGGAGGAGAAAAGGGTAGATCAATATCCACAGGTAGAGGCGAATGCAATATAAATTGAAAAAATATAGTCTGTGTTGAAATGAACTAAATGTTGAGCAAGAACATTTTTATGATTATTTTGAGGGTGCTGTGTTCGACTTATTTAATAGATATACTGACTTTCATCCCCCACCACACACACTCTAGACAGGAAAATTATTCATTAAGTAAAGGGATAAGCTTCATGGTAGGACAAAGTTTCACTCTGCAACTATCCCAAATATATCCTTTCAGTTACTCAAAGTCAGGTTTAAGCACCACAGTTACAAAGAAATCAAGTAAAATATTTTTAAAATACTGCTGACAAAAGCTTATAGTTTCTGTGGGGAGAAAAGCCTCAGTATTTGTCATGTAGAATAAAAGAACAAAAGAGGCCCACTCACCCTGTTATAAATCATGGTAAGAGACTTAAATGAACCGGGTTTATCTTCCTCGGCAAATGTCTTCATAAGGACCTGGAAGGTCAAGTTCTAATTTGGGATTCTTGGCTCCTAGGCATGCCTCATCCAACCCCCAGCCCTGGCCTTCCTCTCACCATGGCTCTGTTCCCTGTCCCCCATGTGGGGACAGCCCAGCCTGCACATCCAAGGGCTGTGCACCCCACCCACCTTCCGTAAGAGCCCCCTGGCCCACCCTTCAGTCCTAGGGGCATGGAGCAGCACGGGGAAGAGCTCGTATGGCCACTGAAAGTGGGTTCAAGATTATCTGAACAAGGAATTCCAGGTCTCAGGTACCCAGATCAGGTCTCCAGGGAGAGGGAGGTGCGTCTATTTGGCCCCTCGGACTCCCCGCCCCTCACCCTCTCACGCAGCAACAGAAGGGCCTGAGCAAGGTCCTGAAACTAAATGCGCAAATAAGACCTTCAGTAGATAAAACAGTATTATATTCAGACACTATTCATTTATAAACATACATATCTATGCGTATGTTTATATGTATATATACATAAGTACATCAGTATATAATTCTGACATAGCAAGTCACTAATTATGTGATACAGACAGTATGTCAGGGAGTTAGAAAAGGAAGATACATATATACCAACTAAAAGATCAAGAAAAAAATTGAGATACGGTAGGAGTTGAGCTGGATGTTTAAGAAAAGATAGGGCGCGGATATATGGAAAAGGCTTGAGCAGAGTGTGAAGACAGTACATGCATAAGTGAAGAAAAAGATGAGTTTCTAATAGAATATCTAGATCCAAGTAAGGACTGAGACAGATGCCAAATGCCCTTAACATAATAAAGATCACCAAATACAGACTTAGTTGCAGGAAGTGAAAGGGAAGTATGGACACAGCAGTTTTGTTTTAGAATACGGTTATAAACAAGGACGTGTGATCAAATTAAAATGAAGGGTCATTGCTAAAACCTGAGCGATCGCCCTGATGCATTGCACACCAACTGACTCTTTCTTTTGGATCAGCACTGAGCCGGGAGCCTGAGCTGGTGGGAAGGGGCTGGCCCTGGAGATGGCTTTGTGCTGGACCAATTGCTATGAGAAGGATATTAAGTTTGACGTCTTGGTTTCATAATATCTAGGCATTTGGTAGCATTCGGTTTTCTCCCGAACTCCCCATCCGCACCCTACTGACTCCACCTCTCTGGCTTTTCCAAACTAAAACCACCTTGCCTCAGTTTTTTTTTTTTTTTCTTTCTGCATCTAAATATAGTTGGTTGGTTTGTTTTTTAACACAACAACATTAAAGGCCTAGCATAAAAAAGTGGAAGAGAGATGTTTCACTTTCAGACCAGACTATTTCAATAGATTTCCCAGATAATTTCTACAGGACACTAGGCTTAAAAGAACATCTCTCCATCCCATGCACGGTGCCCTGCACTGCTGTGGCCCCTTCGCCACCCTAAGATGGTAGAGGAGGATCCTGACTCACTGTGACAAGAGGCTGGGCCAAAACAAGGCGCTGCACCCTGACACACCAGCGCTGGCCTCTCCGACCCGAGCCCAAAAGCATCCTCTGGTGCTTTAAAAATAGAAACTCTTTTGGCCAGACAACCGCATGAAATGGAACTATAACAGGAAAAAGACAGTGGCAAGACAAATGAACCAAGGTTTCATCTATTTCTAGCCCAACTTGGTTTTTGTTTATTTTTAATAAACTGTAATGGCCCTTGTCTAATCAAAAATGCTGCAAGGAGGGGGTTAGAAGACAGAGGCGAAAGTAACTCTTAGAATCCCTCTGTGTCTTTGAGTATATTAATTTATCTCCTGTAGTTCAGAGCTATTATTTTTAACGGTTTTACATAAATATAAATTATATCTCTAGAAACTGTGGGGGAAGGGCAGTGCTAAAACTCTTTGCTGGGAGTCACTGGGAGTGTCCCCTGGTCCCCGCCACAGGCACCACTGCTGTGACCGGCCCAGAGTCGCTGCTCACAGCTCTGGCTTCCACATGGACTCTTCCCCCCGGGGTCCTTGTCCCCTCTGTGTTGAACCTAACTTCTGGCCACATGTTCGCTTCGGGACTTTGCCTTGGTCATTACATTGACCCTCCCGCCTGACCCTTCACTCTGGCCATGGGATCCTAACCTGAGTGACCTGTGGACGGTCACCTACGTTGGCTTCAAACCAGTAACCAGAGGAAATGACTACTTCTGTTTTTCCTAGTGATGTTCTTTGGCCAAGTTCTGGATAAAGCTTCCTTTAAAAAGACTTAGAAATGTTGCTAGGGAAAAAAAAAACCCACCAGGAGCACTGCCAGTGGCAGAGGGAGCAGGATGCCTCTACGAGCACACCTGCTGAGTAAAAGCCAGAACGAGAAGCGGGAGTTACTGCCCAGGAGGCTCGCCATGATGGCTTCCGGCTTAGGGACCCTGGGTTTTCTCTGCAGGGGCAACAAAGGCATATTGTTCGATGCCCTCCAGGCCATGCTTTCTCCATCAGGATAAAAGAGCCCTTGGCAAGCTGCCAAGCAAATGATGTCCTGCAAACATTTCTTTTCTCTTTAGTTAATGGAAATAATATTTACTTAGCCATGGACAAACAGGTGCACTGGGAGAAAGGGGCTTAGAGACCTATGAGGAGTTCTGAAAGCCTGGAGAAAGAAGACGTGTATTCCATTACTAATCTACTCATCTTTCTCCGACCAAACTCATTCTCTAATAACGGCCACAGTTCCTGCCTCGTTAATGAATGTCGCATGAGGAGGCTTTCGAATGACATCCTGAATACTATGTGTGCCTTGGACACAGCACTGCTTCCAATATTCTGAGTGAGGCTGGAAAATAAGTATCACTGTAACAGCTTTACAGTTAATAAAACTGAGGCATCATGGGGATGAAAAGACTTGTACCACAAGTTAACTAAAGGCTCATGCTAAACTTTAAAATATTCAGGGCTCAGGGCCTGTACCACCTCTTTTTATAAACTTCCATCTCCTTCCATCATTTAACTTGAGAGTGAAGATATTTATATTAACACAAAATACTGTTTCTGTAGTATATTGAGGAACAACATATTTGTGCCGAGGAACGAACAGGTTCAAATGTAACACCTGCTGGAAGATTCAAAATGCACAAGAAATGAATAACTGAGTGGAACTGAGGGGAGTTGGGAGACAGGGACAGAAGACTTTTCAATGAATATTCTTTTGTCCTTTTTGAATTCTGAACACTGTGAGTGTGGTGCCTATTGAATAAATGAATACATAATGCTGTTTACATAGTTTTAAATAAGAAGTTGGCTCCAGATAGCTCTGAAAAATTTATCTGAAGTTAAATAGGAAAGTGCCTAACAGCCTTATTCCCAAGTAGTTCTCATCCACACACCAGATCTATTCACCAGAGCTGCGATTTCCAGGTGAGTTCACCTCCCACCCTCCCTAGTTAATCCTCTGGCGACCAGGTGACCTGATTAACTCCAGTACCCTGGCTGTGACACAGAGATTCAAAATCACAGCTATGGGTTCTGCTCTACAGCTACCTGCCTTCCTCCGGAAAAGTGTCCATTGAGATTCCTGTCAGCCCACTGTCACCTTCCTAACCCGGACTCTGGCTCTCTCTTAGTCCAGGGCCACACGATGCCTCAGTCTGGCGGGAGAACACACATTCAAAGTCATGGGCCCAAACATTCTGAAGGTCATGGTCATGCTTCTCAAGTCAAGATAGTTCTCAGAGCTTCTTACACAAGAGACTGGAGAATCAACCACTCCGCTGTTTCCCACGGTTCCTGAAGTGGTGCCAAAGAGAGTTCAGATCCTGGAAGTGAGAGCAAGGATCGCAAACGTAGTTGCACAGAGCATATTTCCAGACCAAGATCGAATACCTAAGCCGAGCTGTTAACATCAGTGCAGACCGCCCCCTTGCCCGGGCCAAGAGAAGGTGCAGACTGCCAACCTCTCCAGGGGTTATACTGATACCTCCCACTGTCCCCATCCTCAAGAACACTGCGCACCCCCATCCTCTGTCACATGACCTGCAATGCATCCTGGTAGGAAGAATATACCTCTAGCCCCACTGCCCAGACTGGCCACGGGACTAGTTTGGGCCAAAAGAATGTGACCAAATGTGACAACTGCCACATCACAGAAGAAGCTTTAAGCTGCGGTTTCATGGGGCATCTCGTTCCTGCCCTGTCATGAGAATGGCACGTCCAGACCCATGCTGCTCTGTGCCAGGCTGTGCAGCTTGAAGAGCAGCCCTGTGCTACATGGGCAAGAAATAAACGTTCCTAGTTGAAAGCCAGTGAATTTTTGGAACTGTGTGTTACAGCAGCCAAGCTGACTAGTGCACTGCCCTGAGTCATGGGTCCCGTGACCGGGTGTGATCTGCAACTTCCTTGCACATGTGCAAGTATGGTCCTGCTGTGGCTCATTGGAAGGGTTTGGGCGTCCAACGGTGATACTCAACATGCTTGAGCTGTTTTTAATCACAGAGGAAACTGGATGGTCGTTGGGACCAATGATTGCCAGATCCTGGCACTGAGTAAGAATTAAATACATATTATTGACTATTATCAATAGTTATTAATTCTGTGCCCGTGGTCATTAAGTAGAGCTAACTGGTGTTATTTTTCACGTAACAATTTTACTTCCCTAATGCTCTCCATTAATAAATGAAGAACTGTGGCTGAGATATGCGAGACCTTTTTTCCTAATTAAATCCTACGTGTGAGGAAGAAGGAAATGAAGTCCATACATGCTTTGAACTTGGGTTCGCATGAAACGTGGGGTCTTTTCCATATGGAAATAACACATATACGCACTAGAGAATGGAGACTTTTTTCTTTTATCCTTTACTTTTTTTTTTTAATACAAGATGCTTTGTCTAGATTTGTACATGTGCTTGTCAGAGAGAAATTAACATAGGAAATTTCCCTTCCTTACTCCCACACACCACATCTGCCAATCCAACACTTACAGAAGCAGCAAGCGACAAGCAGGCTACAGCCTTGGAGAACAAATAACCAAATTAACAGAAATTTAGAAATAAGAACAAGTATTTGGTGTCTGCCTGGAAACAACTTGCAGCTGAAGAGCTCTCCTCTCAAATATCAGAAACCCGCTGGGACAGAACGCAGGATCTGCGGAGCCTAGAAAGACCCAGGCCCCAAGCGATCCTTCCAGATACAAGGCGACTTCTATTTTCTGGCTCTGCCATGAGCCCCACTTCCTAAAATCTGCTAGGCCCTTCTGTACGACATCCACGAGCGATGTACTTGCAGACACAAAACTATTAACAGATGCACACACAAAAGGGGCAGAAATGGAAGTCGGGGGGCGGGGGGGGGGGACTATTAGGTTCATTCTGGCCTAGCAGCGAAAGACCTGAAGACCCTGTAACCGGAAAAGACCCGAATACGTCACGCAGCCACTTTGCCCCCTGAAAACATTTCAGGCTCTAACACAGGAGGCTGTCCATCCTGCTTGCAGGATGCAGGCACTAGACATTTACTGACGACCTACTGTGTGCCAGGCATTGTGCCAGGTTCTGCAGGAGACACAAAAACGGGTACCTGTCGTTAATGACTCACAAAGCTGCCTTTAGGAGACTTATACAGATTATGAACAATATTACTCATCATTCATTCATTGAACAAATATTTACTGAGCACCGGCTCTAACTAGGCCCCGTTCTTGATACTGAGATTCAGCAAAAAATAAAACAGATTTTAAAATTCTACCCTCGAGAAGCCTACATTCTAATTGAAAGAAAAGGGTAGTGAGCAAGGTAAAAAAGTAAAAGATTTATTATGTTAGATAGCAATAAGAATACAGGATTAAAAATAAACTGGGGAAGGGGGATATGATTGCAGGGGGATTTCCACTTTAAATGGGGTGCCTGTGGCAGTGGGGGGCAGGACAGAAGGAGACATTTGCCTAAATGGCTGAAGGAAGAGAGGGAAGAAGCCATATGTACATCTAGGGAAAAGAATTCCCAGCAAAGGGAATAATTCCCAGCAAGTGTCAGGCCATGCAGGAGAATGTCTGGGCATGGGGGCAGCGGCAGGAAGCCAGGGCAGCAGGAGGAAATGGGCCCGGGGGACAGTGGGACCTGAGCTGACGGGGGCAGGTCAGACAGGTGAGCTCACTCAGAGTCTTCCCAGCCATCAGCAGGTCGTCGATTCTGAGCAGCGAAACGACATGATCCAACCGGTGTTTTAAAAGATCACTGTTGTGGCTGTGTTGAGAACAGGCTTGGAGATGGGGGGCGGGGGGTTGGGGACGGGGAGACCCATCGGAAGGGTAATGGTGACAGAGGCCTGGATGCAAGACAGCGGTGGAGGTGGTGGCTGATGTCCAGTGACAGCCACATGCATGGTCTCCAGCACGGAGTGAAACGGAATGAGCGCATTAGGGCAGTTACCCCAGCATCACTGTCTGGAGCTGGGAACCGAGTGTGTGCAGTATTTAACCCCTGGACAGGCGACATGGAGAAGTGAGGAAGGCCTGCCACGCACTTGAGCAACCATGTCCTCATTTATAAAGCAGCGACAACAAAAATCAGAGTGGCCAGACCCGGCAATGACCAGGGGTGGCCGTGAACACCATAGAGGCCACTAGAGGTGACTCTTTAAGCCAATCTGTGTTCTTCACAGACACAACGGCCTGACCAAAAGCAGCGAGAGACCAGGAAGCTCTTTCTGGGCAAAAACGTCAAGATGACTGGAACTCAAGAGGCACAGCTGCCAACAATAAGATGCTCTTTACAAAAAAAACCTCGAAGCTACTAATTGAAAAAAACCCTCACACGGGTAGAGTAAGAACAGGCCTGCAGGTCTGTGTCCAGTTGTGGTGCCATGACAGGGGCCTAGGTCACACCTCTGCTCTTCTCCCGACAACCTCGCATTCCCTTTGAAACTGAACAACAAAACTGAACACAGCATCCCGGTACGGGTCTGATGCACGGCCAGAGGGAAGATAACGCCCTGACATGACCACGTCACGCTGCTATTAATACACTGAAGCACGTCGGTTTCAAGGAAACACCACAGTCTTCCTTCAGCATCCAGAGAGACGACCAGACCTGTCAGAGCGTATCTGTCTGTGACCATGACCGTGAGCGTCCTGGCCGTGTGGGGGTTGTGTTTGAACTAGTCTTGGTCAAGCCTCTGCTGTTGCTGATGGGTAGTTTCTGATACACAGATTTCAAGTCCACTTTGAACTCAATTTCCATCTTTCAAGATGTTAACAAACCCACCAAATTTGGTGCTAGATGTCAATGCTGTGAACATGCCTGCCTTTATTTCATCCAGGTTATTGAAAATAAATAACATTTGTTTATGTAGTGCACATTCAAGTTCAAAGACACGTGCACACGCTCTCCTCCCCTGTGTGAGGGACACAGGAGAGCGGCACCTGGCACCCCCGAGGCTTGTCATGATGGGAGGAGCTCACCTTGCTGGCCTCACAGGAGAGGCACATGGTCCAGGGGTTAACACACAACTCTGCAGCAGACTCAGCTCTGCTACTTACTGGGGGCGACCTCATTACTGGGGGTGACCTCGGATAAGTGGCTCGCTCTTTCTTTGACTCAGATTCCCTACCTGTAACCTGGGGACAACCCTAGGACCTCCCTCACAGGGGTGAGCTGAGGATGCAACGAGAATACATAGAGAATATTTAGTAGAGAATATCCAGACTCAGTAAATAGACTCACAGGAAGTTGTAAAAATAGTACAGAGGGTCCCATGTCCCCATCACTCAGTTTCTCCCAATGTTAACATCTTATATAAGCTTGATCTTTTTTTTTTTTTTTTTAATTGAGGTGGATTCAATATCAGCCTGATTTCACAGATAAGGAAACTAAGGCTTATAGAAGTTAGCTCACAGCCCTGGGTCACACAGCCAGTAATCAGTGTGGTTCTAGAACCCACACTCTCATTACCCAGTGCACTGCACCTCTTGCGGACAGGGACTGGGAAGAAAATGCGGAGGGACAAAGGAGGGCACCACCTTCTCATTCTGATACAAACTGCCTGCTACGATAGCTATTCCTCGGTACAAATCTGAGGCATAAGGAAATATCCCTCAAAAAATGAAATAACTGATATTTGGCGAGTGCAGTGTTTGGAGGAGTGAATACTCTGTAAATATTCATATTGAAATTTCAGAACCCACTGCGGCCATGCCACCCTGAACAAGCCCGATCCTGTCTGATCTCGGAAGCTAAGCAGGGTCGGGCCTGGTCAGTACTTGGATGGGAGACCACCTAGGAAGACGAGGTGCTGTAGGTGTAAAAAAATAAATAAATAAAAATAAGAGATTGTAAGCTGACAAGGTCCTTGCAATCTGTGAAGGCAACCAAAAGTTGCCTCCCCTAAAAAAAAAAAAAAAAAAAAAAAAGAGAGAGAAACAAAAAAGAAAAAAAAAAGAAATTTCAGAACCCTCTGAGTGACAGGTAGTCACTTCCCACCAAGCGTTGCAGAGGCTCCCCAAGAGAAGCCCCTGAACCCCTAAGTCCAATAAGCTAAACTCACTCCTAGCAATACGGGATCTCAGGTAGGTAGCTGGGCATTTTTGATAAACATGATAAGTTTACAGAGCAATTTTAAGTATTGGAAACATTTATATACCACATATTGTGGGCCAGGCATTTAACATTTATTTCCTAATTTAATCCCTCAACATCTCCCCTAATAAGTCCTATCATTATCTCCATTTTAACGATGGGGAAACTGAGGCATGGAGAGGTTAAGTAGTTCACTTGAGATAACACAGCTGATAGGTGGTAGGGCTGGGATTTGAGCCCAGGCAGCCTGGCTGTGCGGCTCAGACTCCCAGCCGCTACTCATCTTGCCTTTCTGAAGACTACAAGGGCCTAATGAACCCCAAGTCGATGGATGCTTGCCCCATTCCCACAGGGCTCTGCGCGATCCCATGTAGTTCAGCTTTCATTATTTTATTGTTCATGTACGAATTCTTTGTCTCCTAAACTGGCTCCTAGGGTGGAGCAGGAAGAATCCTGCTTTCACTTTTCTGGTCCCTTCCACAGGGCTTAGTCCAGTGAGAAGAACTGCCTTAGGGTGATACTCTGTGTGCCATGCAGGTGATCCAGTAGGTCGGCCCCTCCTGCTCTACCTGGGGTCCTGGCTCATCTCTCAGTGCCTGTGTGCAAATGGCTTATTGACCTAACTTACCAATAAAGTTAAGCCATAAATCAACACCCATTAGGACTTCCCCGTTTTCTCTTAGTGTGAGATGCCTCAGAATCGGTCTTTCTCCAATCTTTACAAAACTTCTCATGTCTTCTACGAATTCTTAAAAATAATTTCTAGTGCTCTGAATCTGTAGTTGCTATTTTCTTAAGGACCCTAAGATGTTTTGAAGGAGGAAAATATTTAGCAGGAAATAGGACATGTAAATGACTACACTAAATGGGGGAAATGACAACGTTACCTTGGCTGAGGAACTGTACCAGCCCTAAGTGACAGGGTGTTAAAGTCACTTACTGACCCTTGCATTCACTGCAATTAAGACTCTTGTTGGTAATGATTCTTTGAGGGGTGAAGCAGCTTAACTCAGCATGAATGCTCAATTCTAGATGAATTTAGCTCTTGGAACTCACACAGTCTGGACAATACCCTGAATTTGTCACTTATAAAACATATTTGTCCAAAGTGTTCCCTACTACCCGCCCCCCCCCCCCCCGCCACAGCCAAATACATAGGTAGCTTTGGCTCGAACTGCTACTGGAAATAGTATTCTGACTTCCTGACACCAACACTAATATTTTGGCTGCTTCTCATATGACATCCAGACTTTTGGATTTCAAAAACAATGCCTGGGATAAGGGAGGAATATCCTGTCGTACAATAGAAGGAAAAAAATTATTTTTATTCCCTAAGCAAGTCCTTTTAGAAAGACACAAGCGTCTTTTACTAACAATGTTAAGATGTAAAGTTTAATATAGATGTTACTATGGTGATTTGAGACTTTAGCATTGTGCTGTACTGTAGATGACTGTGAAGGTAATTTAACTTCAGTTTATGAAAAATGCAGGGATTCATCTATACCTAACGTTTGTTTCCAAGAGTCTCACTGATTTTCTGTACTTTCAAATGCAACCCAAAGTCCAGACATTAATCTTGCAATCTCTAAAATTCTCTTATTTGGCTAATTTAGAGATTTCCTTGCTCCTTCAGCAAAACAAAAATAATCACTTCATATAAAAAACAATCCTATTTCTAGAACCTATGAGAACTTTCCATAAAGCATTCTTATCTTAAATGCTTCCTTTCTTCTTGCCCAAAAAAGTCCAAGTTTGTGTGACACTCGGCATCCAATTCGAGAAGTATATTTTTTTTCTGAGTAAACACTATCTTATACTCTTTTCCACTTTCTCACGTCTTTCTGAAGATTTAGAAAATTTTCACAGTAGGATTAATTAAAACTACACGAAATTCTTAATGTCACAGAACTGTACACTTAGAAATGGTTAAAATGGTAAATTTTGTTACGTATATTTTACTTTAATAAAAAAAATTACATGATACATAGATGGACCTAGAGGGTATTATGCTGAGTGAAATGAGTCAGACAGAGAAAGATAAATGCCACATGATTTCACTTATATGTGGAATCTAAAAAAAAAACAAAATAAATGAACAAACAAAACAGAAACAAACTCAGAGATACAGAGAATATTTTGATGGTTGCCAGATGGGAGGGGGGAGGGGCGAAGGGTGAGAAAAGGGAAGGAATTAAGAAGTACAAATTGCCAGTTTTAAAAATAATCACAGGATGTAAAGCACAGCATAGGGAATATGGTCAATAATATTGCAGTAACTATGTATGGTGTCAGATACTAGGCTTACCGGGGTGATCACTTCGTAAGTTATATAAATGTCTAATCACTATGTTGTACACCTGAAACTCATATAATATTGTATGTCAAGTATAATTGAAAAATTAAAAACAGTATTTAAAAAAATAAAAAAAATTTTAAATTACATGATTGTTCAGTATACATAACTTCCAACTAACCTAATTCCCTTTTTAGAAAACTAAACAATGTAGAAACGCTAAAGTCAGTAAATTTAACCAACTTGTGCTTTCTCCTCTTCAAAAATCCCACCTACGTGATCCCAGGATTTCACAGGGGGAACATAGCATGCACAGGACTATTTTTCCCAGTTTTAAATAAACATATTTATTATCCCATAGCAGTCAACAATATAGTTGTATAGAAGAGCCAGCAGCCTTCAATAATACATATTTGAATGCATTTTCCCCTGACATAGGAAGTCATTTTATTAGTAACAAGGAAACGCTGAGATGGAGCCTTTAAATGAAGGGTTCTTACCCTGGGGCCTTCAGGGGACCCACAAACCCACTAAAAGGACCCGAGGCTATATAGGAACATCAGGAATATTTCTGGGAAGGGCCTCCTTTCTTCCTGTTTAAAAACTCAATCTCACTGCAAAGACAAACCCGTTTAAGGCTGGGGAAAGAATGGAGTGGGGGCCTGTCCAAGACACCCCCGAACATGGCTCAGCGTCCGCCGTCCGCTGTACAGGGAACCTGGGCATCCTCTGGGGGTGGGGAATGGCCTCCTTATGGAAGTGCACAGCTATTAACCTAGTTCAGTGTTCCTGCTTTGTCTCCACGCATGCCATCTGAAAATGAAAATGTGCCGTTCGGCCTAAAGTTCCATGTGACGGAGAAACAATGCCCCCCCAGCAAAAGGCACTGGAGGGGTGCCTGCCACAGAGCCCCAGGTGCACCGATTATGGGAGAAACCTGCCTTGCCTCGGGAAGCCCGGCGGTCATCGGTCAAGGCCATGCAAGCTAGGCCAGTTGTCACCAGTTCACATGCATGATCAAAGCCCCCTGCCCTTTCTCAGCGGCTGCCATGTCTTGTCGCCATGTCTCACTGGGCAGGTGAAGGCCTCCCCTGCTCACCCAGCTCCATGCCTGCCACGCCAGCCCCACAGCTCTGATGTTAGTTAATCTTCCAAACTATCTCATGAGATTGTACCTTCACTATCTCCACCTTACAAATGAGGAAGAAATGGAGGATCGGAAACATTAAATGAGTGTTCCAAGGCCCCACAGCTAACACCTGGTAGGACTGAGAAGTGGCCTCTGCAGTCCCTTTAGCTTGGCGTCACACGCCTCTCACGGCGTGACTTCCACCCACTGTCCTGCCTCATCAGCTACTGCTCAGTGTCCTCTCCTTGCCCAGACAGTAAAAACAAACCGGATCTCGCCCAGATCTTCACACCCATGAAATTCTCTCTGCCTAAGACCTTCTCCACGTCTGTACCCGTCCCAACCGACCATTCAAATGGTACACGCCGAGCACACACCCACTGGGGGCCAGGTTTTCCGCCACCCCGCCAGGCCCTTGGGGTGCAGCACAGAAAGGAGAATCAGAACGGGAGCGGGGGTCTGGAGGGGAGAGTCCTCGCCCTACTGAGCTTACATCTAATCTAGAGACAGGCATAGGTCAAGGAGGCACACATCCGTCTGCATCCTATAGCGTATCCTCAAGGTCCGTCCCGAAACCACCTACTCCATGAAAGCTGTCTGGGGCACCCCCTTCCCCCCCACTCAAACCACGTCTCCACACGTGCAGGCATGTTCCCCACGGTGCCCCCTCACTCTTGCCTTCTTCCTGATTTACATACGTACCTATTCTGCCTGGATTAGGAGACCAGCTCCCCAAGGGCAGGACGTATGTACTCAAACCCTATACCTACCTCTTACTACCCGGCGACTTCACAGAGCCTCCGTTTCCTCATCTATAAAGCTCTTAAGATCAGTATGAAGATTCAGTGGGACAAACGTCTGTAACGTCCCCAAAACCTGATAATCCTGCCCGTGTGAACACAAACTTCTTCGGGCATGATGGCAGAGATGCCCCATGATGTCGCGAGTGGCTTGCGTTATGTCTTTGAATGAAGGTCAAAACACATAAGCCACCGGAGACATCAAGGCACCTCATTGTCTAAAGGCTTTGCTGGCAGCCCAGGAACGGAAACCCAGAGCAGGTCCCCTCTCCCGAGACGACAGCCAACCCAGACAGGGCTATTACAAAACATGTCACGGAGGATTCTCTCCGTCGTGGACCAGGTCCAGCTTCATTAAGCAAATAGCTCCATGGCCACTATAAATAAAGGGGGGTGACCAGAGCTGCAGTTTTTTTTAACCTGGCTCTTCCCATGACGCAAAGCTTATTGAGTGGTCTTCCTCATGTGGCCCAATCCCCACTGACAAAAATCTGATAAACTAAATAAAATTGGGTGAAAGATCCATTTTGAAAGTACCTCTTGTAGCGATTACTGTGGCCTATATGATTCATAGAAGGTGTGTTTTCAGTGACCCAAATACAATGTTTCAGGCACCTCAGGGCATGACAAGAAACACTAACTAGTGGAGAGCGACCACCACCGAGCTGAAACAGGACTTACGGAGTGGAAGAAATGAGAACGCCAGGGACTCTCGGGCTGCACCCGTTTGGGCTGCTAGGAAACACTCCAGCTCCCAAGGGCGGCGGGGGGGGGGTGTGTGTGACCTGGCGGGTGAAGGGGACAACAGGAGGGCCCGGCACTCCCCCAGCTGTGGTCTGTTCAGGACATCAGAATAGCTCCATGACCCTGAACTCAAAATATAACAGAGCTATTGTACAAAAGTATGCAATGTATAAATATATATTCTATAAGCTAGCTTTTCTTATTTTTAGCTTATTGGTAATTAATTATATATTAGGTATAATCCCACTTTTCTTACTATTTTCTTTTTGTTGTGGGAGGCTGTCATCTGAGAGCCGGGTTTTTCTAAGATCCTTTAGCCTATCTCTTGGCAATGTCAAAAACCACACCCCGAGCACGGGCTCACAGTGACTCACAACACATATGCTTGGCTAAGTCACATACTGATACAATTACCGGGAACAAAGTGCATGGATGGAGGGATTGGATCTCTTTTTTCCTAGTCGTTGCTATTTCCTTTACCCAAAAGTCCAGCTCTCCCTCAGGAAAAATGTAAGCCAGCCACTGGAAGACATCAAAGCACCCTCCATTTTAACAGCACATGTCATGTCACAGCTTGTTAATGTCCACTGGAAAAGGACGCTTGTCGAGGTCACTGAGGGCCACCAGCTGTGCTCGGGATTGAGAGCGGGTGCATATGTGCATGTTTGCACACGTCACTCTGTCCTGCTGCTGTTACCAAAACCTGACCTTCAAGTCTCCCAGTCACACGATCAGAGATTCTCTAGAGCTGGAGTGACCCTGGGCTCACCTGGTCCACTCTCCACACTGTAACCAGGACAAAATAGTCTCTGGACGTCAGACGGCTGCTCCCACACACCTCACCCCAGGCCAGCCTCTCAGAGCCCGAAGCCTCTGGTTTTGTCTCAGTCACTATTTCTATAACCTTTCTTCCCTTTTATTTAGTGAATACCTATGAGTTTCAGCATTTAGAGAGAGAGAGAGAGAGAAAGAAAAAAAGCATTATCCAAGAGGGGGCTATAATTATTCAGAGAAAACTTTCCTTTTTTCATCCTCAGGAAAGGCACACAATGGTATTTGGTATTTAGCCTGCAAACGTGTGCCCACATAAAATTAAAATAATTAGTTATAAAGGCCAACTTAATTCAATTATAAATCCTTATTACCCAAATAAGTCTTGAGAAATAGCGTGTTCGTGCCAGCAGTATGCTAGATTTCATGCCCAAATGCAAACGCACCATCTGCTAAAGCACATGACAAGGTTTTCAAAGAAAAGTGACCCCGGGCCATTTAAAACCTTCATTAGAAGCAGATACACTGCGTCTCCGGAGGTGAGGTGCCATAGCCACGTGAGGATGCGAAGAGCGGTCCCCTCCGGAGTAGATCTTAAAGCTCAAAGACGCCTTCTTCCCGCCCCACGTGACCAGTGGGGATAGTACTGCTTTTGGAACAACCATCTGGATTGGAAAACACAGAAATGGTCCCCAAAAAATAGCACATGCTTAAATGTCAGGGGTACACGGCAACTTCGAAAAGCGTGGAAAAGCTGCTTTTTCTACTTTTTCTTTCTTTCTTTCTTTTTTTGGTATTCCTTTAGTAGTCACCACAGGTTGAAACCGCTGGCCCCCGTCCGTGGTTTAAGTGGCGTGAAAGCCATTTCGCCATTCATAAAATCACACGGAAACAGCTCTAATTAGATTTCCAGCACAAAATAGGTCTGCCCCTCTGCAGTCTTGACACCTTTTATTCCATCCCGCAGGAAATCGAATTTTAAATTTTAATGGAAATTATCCAAGAAATCGCCTCCTACTGGAAGGCTACCAGACAGAGAAAATAAATTGCTCAGAAAAGCAGTCAAACCTCGGCTGACTAACGAACTCTACCATAAGCTTCACGCCTTCCGTGCAGCTACTAACGTCCTTGACAGAAGCGCTGGGCAGACACATCGCCAGACAGGAAGCTCCGTGAAGCGAGGGCTCTACCCTGTTCTCTTTGTCCCGCACAGTCTCTTATTCAAATGATATTTTACTAATAAAGGAATGAATAATGTGATTATTCATTCTACGCAGTGGTCGTGCATCCACTCTGTCAAGCACTGAATACACGAGGATGAGTAAGACAAGGTTCCTTTGTTTGCCTAAAATGTTTTCCACTTATTTTAAAAATCAAATACAGCGCAAGGAGCCTCAAACTGTGCCTTCCATAAATTTCACCCCAAACGTAAAGCAACTGCATGTGAACTTGCTTCCTCCCGTGACCTTTTCAGAGCCAGCCCATGAGTCCCTTTACTTTTCAGTATTGTCCCTGGCTGAGTGCTGCCATGAGCACGAGGAAAGAATTAAAGCAACGTTTCTTTAAAAAGCTAAAGGAAAAATGTCAGATACTCGTTGGTTTCTTGTGACCCCTGGTTCAGATGAAATGTCCTAAGGAGCCTAAGTAACCCTGGATAGCCTCGACAGCTAACAGATTTCAACACAACCCACACTAGTAATAACGTAGAAATGTGCCCCCGAACCCCATCAAATATACTAAGGTCATTAATCCCCCTTCAAACAAAAGCCTTGTCCACGGAGCGGCTCCCTCCCAGCACCGAGACGCTCCCGTGTTGGATGCGGATCCCTGTCCTACTGTTCCATGTCAGAGGCGGGAAACTTGAGCACACAGTGGACCCGTCCAGTGCTGGGCACCTGGCACTGACCTCCCGTCTCTGTGTGGTCCCTGAGAGGAGAACCTGAGGGCTGACCTCCAGGCCCTGCCACGTAGACCACCTGAGTCACCTACTGGATGAACGATTAGCCCGAGCCTTGCCTGCCTCATCTCTAAACCGGGGCAGTGATGGCACCAGCATCGGACAGCTGTTTCGAAGATGAAATCCAAACGAGACTGCACAGGGCCTGGTGAGGGCTCCCTGTTCCCGCTCCCCACGCTCGCACACTCTCGCCCCGTGTTCCGTACACGATCTGGCAGGTGGGAGCAGGTGAGCCAGAAGAAGACAGCTGCTGTTTACAGACAACTTCATCGAGCAGAGTGGCAACACGGTGACGGCCCTGCACAAGCAGCACACCAGAGCGCTTTGCAACCTGGCTGGACATCTCACCCCGCCAAACCAGCTGTCAGATGGGTCCTCCTCCGGGGATGGCTATTCATACAGAACCCACTCTGTGTGAATAGAACCATTCATCACGTCCATGACATGCTCACAGTACACATGCCCAGCCTGACTGTATTCCCTACCACCACCACCACCACCACCACATTCAAAAGCTTTGGCAGGGGCCACCAGTGATTGGCGATCTCAGAATGAACCATATGTGGTAGGCAGAATGATGGTCCCACAAAGACGCCCATCCCTCACCCCTGGAACCTAGGAACATGTTAGCTCATATGGCAAAGGGGAATACAGGTTGCAGATGGAGTTAAACTTGGCTAATCATCTAACTTTAAAACAGGGAGGTTATCCCGGATTGTCTCAGAGGGCCCTAGGCAACCTCAAGAATCCTTAGAAGTGGAAGAGAAAACTGGAAGCAAGGACAGAGAGAAGGCAGCATGAGATGGACTTGGGCCAATGTTGCTGGCTCTGAAAACAGAGGAATAAGGCCACAAGCCAAGGAAAGTGGCAGCTTCTAGGGCAAGGAAACAGACTCTCCCTCAAGGGTTCCAGGAGGAACCCAGCCTGTCAGCATCTTGACTTTAGCCCAGTAAGACCCATTTTGGACTTCTGAACTAGAAGATAATAAATTCGTAGTAATTTGTTACA
>CM053502.1:168762334-168786164 GCA_028627145.1 Eidolon dupreanum | reverse complement strand
CGCCCGCCTTTCCTCCCTGGGCCCTTGTTCTCCGGCCGGTCCCTTTCTCACCCGCATCGTCTACCTTTTCCTTTGGACCGAGCCTTCCTCTACCTTCTCCTCCAGAGACTGTCTTCAATTTCTCCTTCGCTCTTACGAACACGTGGTCTACAGTGGCTGCTACACGTCCTCCCCCGGCCTTTACCCTTCGACCCACCACAATGCCCCCATTCCCACCGACGGCGCTCTTACTAAAGGTGCCAATGCCCTCTGAGGGGCCAAACACAGCAGCTCCCCTCGGCCCTCTTCCTGCTCACTCTCTCTGCAGGACCTGACTCGTTTCTACTCCCTGGTCTTCCTGAAACGCCCTTCGCATGTGGTTCCCCCTATTTTCCTTCTCTCTTGTCACCATTCCCTTCCGGTCTCATTCGCAGGCTCTGCTTCTCCTCTCTCACCTTTAAAGTTGCTTTCCTCCAAAAGTCTCCTTTGACTGGTTCTCCTACACTCTGCTTGGATTCTCCCCAACCAAACCCGCCGCGGGTGATTCCCCAATCCGGAGCCCCTGTTGCACTCAGCTCTGAACCCACATATCCAGCGACCCCTTGCTCATCTCCCCTCAGTGTCTTACATGTCCCTCAAATTCAACAGGTCAACAGCGCCAGGTTGGTCTCGTGTGTCACCCTGAAAGCTGAGAACGTAACGCAGCGCCTGGCACAGTGTGGGCGTTCCACAAGTGATCGCTGAATGGACGTCCCAAACCAAATGCAGCGTTTTCTCCCCCTCAAAACAGCTCCTCTTTTTGGAATCCTCATCTCAGCAAACAGCACCATCAAATCACCCAAGAAGAGACCTCAGAGTACCTTAGCTGTCCCTCTCCTGTCCCCACCCTCTGTCTCCATTCAGTGGTCAAACCACAAAGCTTTTACCTCCACGTCTCTCAGGTCCAGTCCCTCCTTCCCACCCCCAGGCCTGTCACCTGATGCCCGGCTCTCACCATCTGTATGTGAACCAGCATGATGGCCTCTTTAGATCGCCTACCCTGGTCTGGCCACCTGGTATTTGCCGCCCAAGGCATGTCACGATCTGACTCTGTCCGGCTCTCCAGGAAGAAGGAAGGGCACAGGTCAGGGGATTGACGGGGGCCTTCCATGAGGGAGTGACTACTGAGATGAGCTTGGAAAGACAGTAGGAGCTGTTCAGGCAAAGAAAGTGGGTTGAGGTGGGAGACAGAGTGACGACCATGACAGACAGAGGGAACAGGTGTCCCAGGGCCCTAAGTTTGGAAGGCATGCTCTAAAAGCTATGAGGCAGCCAGTCTGGCTGGAGCCAGGGAGCAAAATGGCACCTGGTGAGGGCCACAGGCCAGATGGCCCAGGACCTTGGGACACAGGTGACAAGAGTTTCCTCTTTAGAACAATGAGAAGCAGGGGACCGACATGATCGGGTCTGAATTTTTAAAGACCCCTCTGTAAAAATGCTGAATTAATGAAGCACTGATGGCTACTTCCCTAACACGATAAAATACATCTATCTCAACCTAAAACTCAGCAAGTAGGACGGGAACACTGGTAGCAATTCACGACTCGGGAACAAGACAAAATGTCCACTGTCGTGGTTCTCTGAGGAGCTGGCCAACACACCTGAGTGGGAGAGAAATTATAAATTTTCTAATCAGAAAAAAAAAGTAAAATTATCACTATCTGCATATGATATTCTTGTATAGCTAAAAACCCCAAAAGGATCCACTAAGAAACTACAAACCATAAGAGAATTCAGCAAAATGGAAAGGAGCAAATTCCTATGTAGAAATCAGTAACTTGCTTGTATAGAAACAATAACCAGTTAGAAGAGACATAAGAAGACAAGGCCTCCACTTACAATAGGAACAACAGAGTGAAATTCTTAAGAATAAATGTAACAAGAACTGGACAAGACCCGTCGGAAGAGAATTTAGACTGACCTTCGGGATGCATTAGACTTGAAAGTATGTGGATGGGAAGATTCAACACCATAACAATGTGGATTCTTCCTAAATTAATTTATACACATAATGCAATCCCAAGAAAAATAATGGCATTTTTTAAAGATTTTGAACAATCTTATGTTAGAGTATATGTGATTATATGGTTATACTGTGGCTATGCAGCAAAAAGTGAACGTGGACGGGGGTTGGTGGGTGAGTCAGACTTCGCAGTGGTCCCAAGGGAGAGCTGAAGAAAGCTGGACCTGGGCCTGGGGCCTTGGGGTGGAATGCAGAGGAGATCTATTTGAGAGATATTCATAGGATGTGGGGATTGATTGGACATGGAAGGTGAGAGAGAGATATCCTGTTTCAGGTTTCCGTATTGTACTAATTAATCAAATCTCCTGCAAATGTATCCCCTTTGCTAAAATCGCTGCTTTTGCTGGTGTTTCTGGGCCGTGGGCCTCAAAACAGACATAACGAGGCCCTCCGGAAAGGCTCTTTAACTAGTTGTTCATAGCACAGTGAGGCACCGATTCTGCCTTCTGATCCTGTTCATTAGGTGTTGGATGCAGATCCTTGGTGGAAAGAACCACCACAACGGCAGGAAGCCTGATCCTTCCCTCACTGCGCCCTTTTCCCCTTGTGATTCAAAACTGTGCTAGAAAGAAACAGGGCAGTGAGTATGTTTTGACTTTGACCTAAGCAGGCTCAACGTTTACCTTAGCTGGGGCTGGACATCCCTCCCCCTCCCCCTCCCCCATAGCTGCACTCTTCCTATTTAATAAACAAATAAATCCTTAATGTTCAGCAAAAGCCCTCACCTCCACTCGTCTGTCGTCCTACCAGAGACGTCTCCCTTTAAGGTTGGTCTTTCTCCCCTGCTCAGATCTCTTTCCAACACATTTTCAAACAGCACAAAGTGAGTTTAAATATATCACATAGTGGTTGCCTCTCAAACATCTGCAGAAATTATTTAGTGACTGTGTTATGTGATATGGAAAAGAAGTCTATTTGTTTTGGGTACAAGCATGTGTCTGTTAAAACTCAGGTGAAATAAGCCAGTGCTTTGGGGAAAACAAGTTTAGACACAGCTTACCTCAAACACCTGCCAGGTCCGCCTTTATTCAAGGGCTACACAAAGCACTAAGGAGGTGCCTGAACCTGGTGCTCTGAAACTTTCTGCCCACAAATCGCCCGGGGGTCTTATTAAGTTCAGATTCTCAGTCTCCAGGTCTAGGGTGGCCTGAGACTCTTCATTTCGAATGAACTCCTAGGTGATGCCTTCCTACCAATCCTCACCTGGCATCTGGAATAGCCAGAGTCTACACAGGCTCAGCAACTTAGAAGCCACATTTCTCCCGAGTTAACCTGCAGATTGAGATTCATTCTCCTGCTGTATAAAACAGAGGCTTTGCCATTACCTTATGTCAAAGAACCTCAGATGTAACAAGTGAATGTTTTAAAGTCTCTTCAGACTTTGACTATCTGGAGGGCAGGATACCCTATCTCATTCTAACCTAGATGTTATATTTGCTGAAAAAGTCATACCTAAAAAATGCTGTAATGCTCAGTAACGCCCCACCAGTGTGGATTAAATAAAAGGGAAGCTTTAATTGTGAAATTTAAAAAATACAATCAGTTTTATGACTTTCAATTTCAGAGTAAGCAAGCTTCAGGGCTTTGAAAAACAGTTCACGCTTAAGTATTTCATATACTTTCCATATGGATCATGTTAGTCCTATTTCATTTATGCCATGAAAAAAAAAGTCTGGGTCTTCTCAGCCCCTACATGAATTATCACAAATTCTAAATTTAAAAAAAAAAATTCCAAAAGTCCTTCTGCATTTAAAATTAAAAGTCTCTAACACTTAAATATCAGTGTCAGTACCTTCATTGGGAACCATTTGTCAGTGGGCTTCATTTAACCCGTTCTTGAGGTAGAAAAACTGAGGCCTAAAGTCACATGACAAGTCAGTATATTAAGCTAAGGAATGTTGATGGCAATAAATTCTACCCACTCAAGTAGCAGCTGCCTTGAGGGAAGGTATGTGTCTCCTGACAAACACATACTCTCACAGTCGAGTTGTTTGGCCTTGGAAAACATTTTCCTTATCAACTGAAAAACAGAATGCACCAGAAAGAGTATCAACTGCTTTTTAAAAAGAGGGGAAGTAAAGTGCACACATTTAAGCTGTTTTTCATGTAACTATACAGATCTGTGCTCCTGCAAATATGAGGCCAGCAGGGTAGTCATACTGTGGAGGGTGACACTCTGTTTTGTAAGAAAATGTGCAAAATAGAGAAAAGGTAGAAATTTAAAACATACCAAATAAAAATACATAAAAACACAGAATTGGGTCTATGCAAAGGCCTTACACATATCATCTTGGCCTCCTCCTGGTCATCATAAATAGGGCTTACCCTGACCAACCCGATAATGACGGGGAAAAACAAACTTAAAAACGTGAGACATCTTTAAAACGTGAGACATCTTTAAAAACCATTAAATTGAAATAGAACTCATAGTATGATAAATATTAATGACCATAATGTTTTCAATTAACTTGGGTTTTATGAAGACTAGTAACCTAGTAACCTTCCACTAATCAGCTCCACCATAGCAAACTTGTCCCTTCGATGCATTTAAATCTGGGATGGGCAGCATCAAGGTGCAGAATCCAGAAACGGGCACGGAATTTAAAAGAAAAAAGCCTGGAACACTCGTTGGACAGGTATGGGAAACATTTGGCAGAGGAAAAAAACACAGTTTGCATCGTTTCCCTGATGGTAACACATTTATCTTGAAAAGATGGGGAGTTTTCTGACGTTGGACCCTCAATCCGCCTCCCTATGCTACTGTCATCCCTTAAATTCAGAGAGCTGAAGAAACAGGATCCCACGCGTGGAAAATGCTCTTCCTACAGGACGAAGTGGGACCCGGTGGAAGGGGCTCGGCACTGAGGACCAGCTGCTCGGGTCCAAGGAGCCCCTCCCGCGAACCCACCGTTACTTCCCCCCTCTCAGATGCTGCGTTGTTCCTTGTCTGCATCTCCAGCCCCCACCCCCAGCCTCTCCGCACTGCGCCACCGGGGGCGGGGCTTGTTTCGTCCCCTGGGGTCTGGCACAGTGTCTGGCATTCGGGTCAGAGATAAATGCGCTTCTACCCCGCACCAGGCCAGTAACTGTGGCTGAGCTTCCTCGTGTCTGTGCACCACGGTGTCCTCATTTACCAAGTGGTCCCTGGGGTGCTGGTGGTAAAGGTAATAATGACGATAATAATAGGTACCCGATGCATAAATTAGTCTGAACAGTGTTGTTATCTAACACGGTTGGGCTCCGCTATCTCACGGCAGCCTGTGGTACCATGAAGTTCAGGGTGACGTTCAATGGGAAGATGCCTTCAACCAATGCGCCTGGCCAGCACTTACTGCCCACCCGTACTGAGGTCCTAAGCAGCGGGACTTGGGCGGGATTCTGGGATCTGTGACGAAAGGGAGGAAGGGTCACGTGCTCCCGGGGGTGCATCCTGCTTTGCAAGTGGCTGGGAGCAGGTGCTGGTTCTTCTTTTGAGGTTTTCATAGTCAAAATCCTGGCAGGCAAGAACTGCTTCTCCAGCATTAATTGAAGAATTGTACATGGGCCTCCACAAAGCTCATTTAAAATCTCCTCCCCGCAAACCTTCCCCTTGCTTATTACACCATCTCCCATCCAAGTGAAATTTGTCCAGGATCTTTGAAAAGAGAATGAATGATCCTTAAAATTCCGCTTGAGTCCATCTGGATTAACGATTTCCATAGTGGAGAAAAGGCAGGCAGCGCCGTACCTGATATGCAAGCATGACCTACTTCGTGGCTTTATATAGGTTCCTGTACCAAACGCTGACCTGACTCCTGGCAGAACTTCTGAGTGATCCAAGAAAAATAAGGTCTTGAAAAATTGAAAATGTGTGCCTAAATATATGCAAAGGAAAAAAAAAAAATCTCCCAAGGAAAGAAGATCATTCCGAGTGTTAAAAGGGGGAAGAGGAATTGGAAAGAGTGAAAAGAAATAGGCTCCACTTTTCTTTAACCACAATGCCATCTGCTTTGTCGAGGCCTGACACTTCCGAGCTTGCACTCGCGGCCTCACGTGTCACAGAGTCAAGCTCCCAGAGGACCAGGCCTGCTTTGCATGCCGTCAGAGCCACCAAGCAAGTGAGCGTGTCGTCTCTGCCGTTTTTCCACGTTACAAAATTATACCTCCCTTGGAGTTCTTGCTGCCTCTACCTTTTAATCCATCTTTCTAAGGCACTTCAGGATTTTAAAAAGTGGACATCATATTTCTGACAAATTCTTTTCTAATAAGCTTTTCTCTCGTGAAGCCTATCCCACCTGTCCTAGAAAAGCCCTAACATTACCGAAGTACCATTCTTTACTCAATAAGCATGCTGGATGGCCCGGTTCATTCTTTACATGGCACCACCCTATCTATTGATTTATCTCAGCATGATTTTTTAATTCTTTCCCATCCCTTGCAAAGTTCTTTGATAAAATGATAGTAATGAAGCATCGATAAACTGTTACGATCATATTAATTACTAATATTACTTAATATCTATTTAGAACCCAGAACACATAGGAAAAAATTTTTAAAGTAGTAGTCCATTGATTTATTGACAGTGTATTGATTGAAAGTACTGGGTAAGTCCAAAATATTATTGGCATAGTTCTCCTGACAGTCGGATGGGCCAGCCCAGCACCCACCTTCTCTGACAATATCCTCCCATCATCCTCTCAGGTCATTAAGTCCTTGAACCCCCATAGAAGTGACTTTAGTGCTATAATTAGCGAGCCGAACTATACGAGATACGTACGGGAAACCAATTTAATGTTATTAAAATATCTAGAAAACTTGTGGCTCAGACAGGCAGGAAGAATGAAGAGAATTCAGGATTCAATCATGTAGTTAAGAGATTTGTGAAAGAGCTGGAAACTTGAACTCAGAGGTACAGAACTGGGTCTTCCCAAACCAGACGTTAAAAATGGAAAACACTTGTGCAAGAATGTCATAAGGCTGTCACTTGAACTCAGAGAAACACACCACCGACCGTAGAGTGTGGACATTGAGTGTCCTCTGACTATAAACAGGGCTCCACACGCCCGCCGGTGGCTCGGGCAGAATGCCCCTACACACATGCGGCCCACGGGTCCCTCGGCCTGGACTGCAGCCACAGCCCAGCGGAGATGGTCAGCATCTCACAGTCACATGTGGTCCTCCCAGGGACCAAGGCTATAGGACCAACACTCCCCACAGGACCCCCACCTCCCCAGCAGAGCATGGACTAAAGCGGAACATTCGTGTGGGTTTCGCTTTAAAGGTGAAAGGAGAAGAACTGGCATCACAGGAAGTGGTCCTAATAACCAAAGTTCCGGCCAGCCTCACCGTACAGACTGTCATGTCATCGGGGCTGGAGGAAACCTCAGAGGACACTAGGTCATTTTTACAGGTGAACAGAGGGAAGCCCAGAGAGAGAAGGGGAGCTGGCTGTGGGCACACAGCTGGGCAGCAGCAGAGCGGGGGCCAGAATCCAGCATTCTCTCTGAGAACCCATTATGGTTTCATACAACCAAGTGTCTAAAGTCACTTTAGATTTTATTCTTAGGGAAACAAGCCAAATACTCAATGCTCCACGCACAGGGCCTGCCGTCCCAACTTATCAAATAATCTCTAGACCTTTCTCTTACTTCTGAAAGGAGGGAAAGAAGCACAGCTCAGAATTCTGCCACGTTAACGAGCCCAGGTCTTCGGCTCTCGGCGGTCAGCGGGCTGACTCTGCCTCATGCCGCCGCACTGGCCCGGGCAGACGGAGCACTGGCCACGTCCACCCACGGCGGACGACGGTGCCTGACTACCACTCTATGTGACACCTGCGGAGGATTCTGTCACCACAGAAGTTTCCAGCAGGGGTGAGGGAACTTCAGCCTCAGCCCTGATTCATATACAGTTCCACAGTGATGCCCCCTTGGTGGGCTCTGCCCACCTAAAACCGGGCTTGTGAGTAGAAGGGTAATTGGGTGAAAATGGATGTTTGTTACTCAGTGTCTCTGCTCTCTGCTCTGGTCCATCATCTGAAATGACTGACCACCTTCCTTTTCTTCATCTTTTTCTTACTGGCCTCTGCCTTGGTAAACACCAGGAACATTGAGTATTTAAAGATATAGCTATAGAGTTCAATTTTGTCTAAAGCATCATCGCCAGCATTAAATACTGTTTATTTATGGATGCCCCCCCCCCAAAAGAAGCACAGGATAACGTCCTCATATTCAGCAGGGTCTGTAGCAATAAATGTGAAACACTATTATCATCACTCGGGCTAAAATCCAAGGTAAATGGACAGTGTCAGAGGACAAACCAGAACGTCACAGGAATTTTCAAGTAAACCCGTGACCACTGTTGGCTACGTTCTAGACTTTCAGAGTTGGACACTGCCTTCCTCCGAGTCTCCTCCCTCAGGCTCCCTGGAGAAGTGTCCCCTCCCCAAGGACAGCCGGCCACCCAGGCTTTGGAATGCCACCGTCTTGCCTTCTCGGGAACTCTGCGCTGTCAAATAAACTGACGCTTCCTCTTAGAGCCAGTTGGAACCTTGTAAATTTACTTACATCTCTACTACTGAAAAAAAAAATAAAAAGCTTCTTGGCCTCATATTCCCTTCCAGCTGCTGACCTGTCGCTACTCTCCCTGGCAATGGCCACACTGTCAAAGAGCTGGCTACTTCCTGCCTCCCACTAATTCCTCAGCCCACTCCAATCTGGTGTCCCCACCACCAGGCCACCAGAAGAGCCTTTGTTAAGGTCAGCAACGACTCTCATGTCACTGAATCCTATGGTCCTCTTGAGCAAGGGCATTCAATTCTCTTGATCACCCCCTCATTGAAACAGTCTTTCCTTGTCCCTAAGGACAGAAGCTCCTCCTTATCCTCCTCATCCCCCTCTGCCACTGCTCACCATCTGTGACATCCACCTTGGCCCGACCTCTACATGTCCCAGGAGGCCTCTCTCTCATTTTAAACTTTCTCCTTAGATGCAATCGCTACCTGTAACACACAGATAACAGATTAGACAGAAGCACCTCAAACTCCAAAAGTCCCTCTCTCTCTCTGCCTCTCTCTCCACCTCCCTTCCCACCATTCATTCAATGCTGCAAACCAGGAACAAGGGAGTCACCCATGACCCCTCCTCCTCCTTCACCCCTATCCCCACATCTCATCAAAGCATAGGCATCTATACTTTCTCTAAGATGTCTCGCATCTATCTACTTCTTTCCATTGCCTCTGCCACACCTGGTCCATGCTGCACCTACTTTTCAACAGCTTCCTAATTCTCTCCCCTCACTAATCAGCTCCCCCGACTTAAACCAGAATCAGTTGAAAGCACCCTCTGGACAGTGTGCTACCCCCCATCTGATAGCTTCCTATTGCTCCCCTAAAAGACCTGCTGGCCTACCTTCTCTCAGTCCCCCCACAGTGCCATGAGGAAAGCTCTCCCAACTTCACCTAGTAACTCCACCCTGTTCTCCAGACCTCAGCCCCCTGGGAGAAGCCTGGCCTGTCCTGTCCTTCCCCCTGACCCCCATCCCAGAAGATGAGACAGCTCCATCATGCTCTCCTGACACTGTATGCTTCATTTTTATCAGAATTCACTACAGCTCTTATTTTACATTTTTTCACATGATCTTTTGTTTAATATCTTTGCCCTTCTCTACTTCTATGGCAGCCTTGAGAATACACTTCCCACAGCTCCTATGGCAGGGAGCATAAAGGACCAGGAGAGCCCAGCTCCCACCCCTGGAAATCTGTCTCAGGGTGTGTGTGCCCGTGAGGCATGGCTCGTAGGCGGTTGCCTTGGTCAATGACTGAATGCAGCGAAAATACTAAGACAGACCCTTTCCTGGCAGACCTGGGACCCCTTGTCTCAACAATTTTGTCAAACCTCCCGAGACCACACAGGATGCTTCTACACAAGCTTCTCTCCCTTTTGCCCTAACTAGGGGGTCAGACTTGCATGGCCTAAAGGCTCTCCCCGAGTTTCTGACTTCCTCCCCATCTTCTCCCCTGTTAGGGCATTTCCCCTCATGACATCTTGTCCATCTGATCCCTTTGCTTCTGCTTCTCCAAGGACCCAGGCTAACACGACCCTCAAACTATAAGCCCCATGAGTGCAAGGGCCTTGTCTGTTTGGTTGCCAGTTAATTTCCGACACCTAACGCAGCAATACCAAATGCCTATTTGTGGGATTCATGAGTGAATCAATTACTATATCATTTCTGAAGGAACCCACTATACAAACATCCAACACCTCTTGTTGATTTCTGCCCATTACTTAGTGCCGCATGTAACTACATCAAACACTGAGTAAATCCTCGAGGCAGTCCCTGGAATAGGGCAAGTTCCCCAGTGACTGGCAGCGAGTCACACTGCACTTGTCACACTGCAACGCGAGTGATGCATTCATTTCAATGACTAGTAAATAAGTAGACAAAAAAAAATGCGCTGGGTGACCTTCCTGGTGTCGTCCCACCTGCCGGCACTTCCTTGCCTTTCTGGAGAAGGAACAGTGGCATTTCATAGACAGAAGACTTGTGACCCATAACAAGTGGAGTGACCACTAGACACCACCACTGGTGGAACTCTAGGCACAGGAAATTTCCAGAGAAGGAAAAGAATAATTTGTGGGTAGCAAAGAGATCTGAGGTTCCATGGAGACATGCTTTAGACGGTAAAAGACATTTTAGAAAACGCAGTGTAGAAAGCTTTTCAGCACCCACACATCCTTCCCACTAAGTGTCTGAATGTGAGAAAATTTTGGCTGCCTTCTGACTTTTAAAAAATGCTTTAAAAGAGAGATACCTAAAAAAGAAAAAAAAATCACTCTGAAAGAACACTGTATGCTATTTCAGGTCATTTTAAAACTATGAACTAAGGAATTCTTCTTCCTGAGGCAAATTGTCTAAGGCGGTGACATTACAGCATAGAGTATAAGTAAAACAGGATCAGAGAAACTGTATCCAACCAGAAGATACTAAATGATGAGGTGAGAACAGGAGCTGTTCATCAGTTCTCTCTCTCACCATGTAAAGCTTTGGTAGATTCGCATGAGCAAAACCTCTGCATTTCAGAGAGTCGTCCTTGACATGTCTGGTGTCATAAAGATAAGGTCGACCTGATAGACAGAGAGAACCAGGAAAATTATCTGGCTACCCTTCCCCTCCCAGTGGCTCCCCACATAACCGCGGCTTTTACAAACATTTAATGAGCCCCTACCCTGTACCGGGCACTACCCTGGCCCTTTAAACCCTTCTCCAGAAAGAGATTACCTCCCTCCCTCGTTCACTCTCTCGTTCACTCTCCCCCTTACGGCCGAGACTTTATTTGTGAAGTCTCACTTCAATCTGTCATTCACTCACATAAGCTAATATCCTTTCGCTTTGGTGGAGGTTTCAAACAGCCAAACTCGCCAGCTCCCAAAACACATATTTGAAAGCTATTATATCTGCAACCTCTGGGGCATAAAAAAAAAAAAAAAAAAAGTACTGATTTCCATAACCTTTCTTCCTCCAACAGACCTTATTTTCCAACGCTCTGTGATCACCAGTATTTCAAATTTATTCCCAGAACTTCATGCCCCAAACCTGACCTATTATTTTGTTCTGATTCTAACCTGTGTGTGTATCTAGCTGGACTCTCCCTGAGGTGAACTCTTCATTCTCCAGTCTACCAAAGTCATCATTGTTGTCTCATTGTTTGGAAGGCAATAATCACTCCTAGCTAAGACGATACCCATTGCAAAGTGCATCCCACTACGCAGTGACTGATAAAATAGTCAACAAACCTCAGGTCCAATGCTCACCTTCCTACCCCCTCCCCAGTTTCACACTAACCCACTGAGAAGGACTCACTCACATACATCCAATGGCTGTGTGGTCTAACCCATTGGTTGTACCTCAGATGAACTTGGATGTCTGAAATAATTGTAGACTCACAATAAGCAGTAAAAATCGTAGAGATCACTCAACCTTTTCATTTCTCCCTTCCTTCACTTATTTTCCTTAAACTTAACCTTTTCACAGATCTTATTATCCATGTAAGAAAGTACCCATCACCCAACCTGCCCCAATAGAGGCATCCTACTAACTAAAGGAAGTCAGTAGACACACTGCAAGGAACTGGACTATAGACCTTACACAGGCTGCAGCATGGTTCATGTGTGCTCATTTATGCGCTATGACTTTGCATATAATTTCATGACATTTTATCACCTCAGGTTAATCACGATACAGAACTGTCCCAGCAACACAAAGGAAGTCCTTGTGATGTCCCTTACAGTCACGCCATCCCTCCCCATCCTAACCCCTGACAACCACACATCACTTCTCCATCTCTACAATGTTGTCATTTTGAGAACGTTACCCTTTTCCCGTTTGCCCCGAGATAACTCGCGGATTACAGTCCTAACCTCACCCCCACAGGTTGCTGTGAAATATATCACTTTTATTATTTTCACATCACTCTAGTGTATCAATAGTCCTTGGAAACAAAGGACATCATTCTATTTATATATAGCATTCTGTTTTTAGCAGTTCGATCACTGAAAAATGTCAACTCCTAAAAACGTAGCATTTCTACCCAAGCTGATTTTTTTTTCTAAACTAGAAAAGGGATAAATGGCATCACACAATACATAAACTCTTGAGATTGGCTTCTTTTGCTCATTGATAACTTTTAATAAATAACATCTCTTGAGTTTTAGCACTACTCCCACCACCTCAGACCAAGCCCCAAGATTCTGATTCACTAGGTCTCAGGTGACACCTGAAAGATTTAAAAAGCTTCCCAGGAAATCATTATGAACTATAGAGTATAGGCCAGTGGCCTGGACCATTTCTTCCCAAGTAATGGATAACGGTGGCGTTAAAGATAGAATCGAATCCCTTGCTAAGCCAGGTAACATCACACCCATGACTTCCCTCACCTGCCATATCCTGCAGAGCTTCCAAGAGAAGTGGACTAGCCTGTCGTAACTGCTTCCTTTGGAAGCTCTGCCCCATGGGTGCCTATTACATTAATGGAAATACTATTATACATGTAGGGCACTTCGAATCCAAGGTTGCGAATGATGCTGTTATTATGAAAAGCCGGTGCGTAACTTAATGCGTGACACCTGGGTATCCGACCAGCAGGACCCTCTCTCCTCTCTGCTTCTCTTTCTGACCTGCAGACAGACAGGCACAGTTTCTTCTGCACACCAGGTCATCAGCTCGGTGGGGACTCGGCATCGCTGAAGAAATAGAGAGGGGAGAGCTGGAGCAAAATGGGCTGTGTGTCCAGCTGAGCAGTGTGTGCACTGAACAAGGGCATTACGAATAAGGGGCACTATCTACACTGTAGACATCACAGAATTACACCTTCGTTTTGATCATTTTCCAGCAGAGAGGAATGTCTGATTTTAATAAAAATATTTATATAATAACAATTTTCGAATGGCTGAAAATAAACCACCTTGAAGATAGAATGACTTTCTGAAATTTAGACAGAGGTGCCATTTAAGATGGAGCAATCAGGGCTCGGCTGGGGAACCCCTGGCTTGAATAGCTATTCCTTTTGAGTCCAGAATATTCCCTCCACTAACTCAGCAAGCCAAATTCCACCCACCTCTTGAAGTTTAATGTTCCCGAAATCATATACCTGCGGACCCATCATAGGGTCAGGAATGGCCAAACAGACTCATGGGTCCCTTTGACTTTAGAATTCTTTCAACCGCTTTCTCCTTCCTGTGCACCTCCCAGAACCCTTCCTTCCTGGATCCCAATCCCTGCACCACCCCTCACCATCCTCAACAGCAGCTTCCTGCCTAGAGCCCCAGGCCTGGAGGGAAAGTGATACATTAATGTACACTCTGGAGCTGGTATGATTCAAATTTAGTGTGTTACCTCTCCCACTGGGAATTAATATTTAAAAGAGTGAGCCCACCAAAGGACAAGGCTTAACTCGGCAAATGATGCCAAGGGTAGTATTATCCCGATTAGAAAGAAAAACAAATCAGAGAAGAGTGGGGGTGGGGGTGGGAAAAATTTACCCAGAATTCTCAGTTGAAACCCCACCTAAGGCTTAATCTGCATGTAGCACAGTGCATACCCCTTTCCATAACACTAAATTATTACAAAATCATGACAAAATTTCTTTGCCTACACAGTGCTTTATTTTTAAGGTTAATCATTATATCCAAGGACTGAACCCCAGCCAGGTTGTTGTAATAGAGAATCACTTATATTTCAGTAAAATCATTGCTCAAAATCCAGTTTCCTATGCTAAAAACATTGTGGTTATTATCAACAACATCACACACTTTCCACATCATCATCATCATCAATATGGACTCTTGGAGAGGCTTGCTGACCACACTGCTGCACTCAAAAGAGAAAAGAAAAAAAAAAAAACCACTAAAAAAACAACAGTTTTGACTCTACTTGGGGATGGTTTTGCACTAGATCTTGGTGTCGTAAAAATGTTCCCAGATGGATTTCTCTCCCTTGTTTCACGTTTCTGGATTCAGATCCTAGGATAATATATTCTTGAGCTACTTAGAATGTACTTGTTCCATGAGCCAGGAAAATAAATAAGTAAAACAGAAGAGATTTGGCTCTGTTGCTCTTCGCACCCCGAGGCTGAACTCCCCCACTCCTGAAGGCCTGTGTGTAAACGCTGTGCAGAGACTGACTTGGGGTAACCAGATTTCACCTGCTGCTTTTAATCCACTTGAACGGCTTTTTTTTTTTGAGCTGTCAATGGTGAAGAAGGAATTCATTCATTAACTCAAGTCCTGACGAGAAAATCTATCGACGGCAAAAGAGTGTATAAGGAAGCGAGGAAATATCAACAAGCGAACTAAGGAGTTACCTGTTTTCACAATTTTTCTGTAAATTTACAACATGTGAAAATAAAAAGTTTATTTAAAAACAAGTTATCTGACCAAAGAAAAGTGTGTATGAGCCAAGCACAGGGCTAAGTGTTCCAGGTAAATCCTCTCCTTGAATCGCTGCCAGGAAGCTGTCAGAAGCCACTGTTATTCCATTTTTAAAGGAGAAAAATGAGGCTCAGACAGCTGCACCTTTGAGGGAAATGGGGAGAGACTCTCAATAAAGCAACTCGCAAATATCCATGAAGGCTCCTGTCAGCACGGGGAGCCTTCACAGAGCCAAACGACTAATTATCATAGGGGACATAAACTGGTTCCCAGCAAATACCCATTCTCCGCTATCAGAAAAGACTATATTTTAGGGACAACAGGCTCTTATGATGGATGGGTTGATCTGTTTCCTCATCTGCAAAATGGGACTGATAACATAGCCTCTTATCAAGGTCATGCAGGGTTAGGTAAGATAACGCAGAGAGCCCTCAGAGGCGCAGGGCACTTACGGCAGGCCACACCAGGGGATGTCCCCTTATCCTGCTCTGTGCCATCCGTGCTGGACACCTGTCTGGGCCAAGTGCCAGTGCTGGCTTAGCAGGACACCAGGACAGGGAGGGAAGGTCTCGCTCCCCTGCCAGGCCTGCCGCCTTCCTCCTCCCCATCGCCGTGGCTGAGTGTGTATGTTATAGTGTCGCATTAGCTAATGAGATCATACTTGCTAAACTAAGCCAAGCTAATGAGCTCCGCTTAGCTAATCAGCTCAAAAGAAAAGAGCTTTCTTTGTTGGTGAGTAGGCAGTCCTCATAGTTCATTCACATGCCGGTCGGTCGGTCGGTCGTTGGGGACAGGGAATGTGTTGTGTGTTTTACCACAGAAACAATGTGACAGATGAGGGCAGGGTTCTCAGCTAGCCTCACACCATTTTTAATCTTTAAGGAAGAGAATGACCATGCAGGAGTTCTGTGCCCCACGAGCTGTGGGTCTGTGGTTCAGGAAAGAAAAAAATTGACTCTTGTCCCCTCTCCTAGGCACATGGGTTAAATGAGGGTCAAAAATGTATGAAAAAAAAAAAAAAGAAAAGAAACACCAGTGACTATTCCATTCTAACCTAACTAAATAACCACAAATTTCACAAAATGTATACTTTGGTTCATCACCTGGAAGGTTATTTACTTTCATTATAGCTCATGACGTATCAAAATGGTAATAGCTAAAAGGGACAAAACGAAGAAATTTTGTTAAAACCCCTTCCCCACCCAAGAGTGCATACTAGGACTTCTATTTGCATTTCCTTGTATAAGGCCTTTAATGAAAGCAGATGCTCTAAAATAAGCCAAATCCACGAACTCAGGTAAAGATTAGCATAATTTTTATAGTACGATGCACCACGGCCGGTTCGGAAAGCGATAGTGTATGTACATCAACAGCCTAAGAACATTCAGATCTTCAAATGAAGGATGAAATAGTGGCTTTCTCACCACTTTTTCCAAGGAAGAAATAAAGCTTAAAACCAAAATTATCAAAAAAAAAAATTTTCATGTCGAAGTCGTTTTGTCAGCAGTTTTAAGGATGGAGACTACGTTCCCCCTCACAACCTGTGATACCTTCCTGGCATTAAACAGACATAATGCAGTGAGGAAGCCCCAGCCTGGACCGGAACATGCACATTCTCCCCCTACTTCTGCCTGTCATGCAGCCGTGTGACCTTGACTGAGTCATCTGGACTCATAGAGGCCTTCAGTTTCCTCATCTGTAAAACGGGGGAACAGTCACCAGTTTTACCACTACGTAATCAGAAGTAAAAGAAAAGGATCGCCATATTTAGCTAGTAAAACTCTAGAATACGGTTTACGAAGGGATTGACTAGCATCAGCTTTAATCGTGAAAAAAAGCATTCTTTGAAAAGCATTTATTTTTACATATTTTTGTGCTCCTCAAAAAAGTGCTTAGAAGCCCATTATTTAAAAGACTCGCGTTTCTGTCTTTGACCTCTGTGTCTGAACACTCGGTTACTGGTAACGGTCATTTCAGTGCCTCTCGTGAAAGGCTGAAAGGCGTCAGCGTCAGGCATCGGGTGACAGCGAGGAAGGGGCGCATGCAAACACTGCGTGCAGGGGAACCCGGAGACGGGTGTGAGTGCCTGGGAGGCGGGTTGGGGGCGGGTTGGGGCGGGTTGGGGGCGGCCCCTCCCCGCCAGGGCATCACTGTTTCAGTGCAGCTCCAGAAGCACTGATTTAGTGCCTACTGTGTGCCGCACACTAGTCCCAGGTGCATGGGAGCCGAGGAGGAATAGGACAGGCTGTGGCCTCAGGGAGCTCCCAGCCGGCGGCCGAGGAAGGTGGGAACAGCGAGTCACAGCACACAGGGGCCAGCACCAGAGAGACGCAGGAGGACAGTGCTGTGGGAACATGGCCGGGTCACCACCTGGGGGGTGGGGAGGCTTCGTGAAACATGCGTGCTTGCGCAAGAACAAGAAGGACGGGCTGTGTGCGCACCTCGGAGGTGTGTGGTTGGCAGCGGGAGGCGCGGGGGGCCTGGAATCCGTGGACCCTAGGGACGGGAGGTGCGGGGGGCCTGGCATCCGTGGACCCTGGCAGCAGAGTCCAGGGTGCTAGGCTGTGGTGCAGTGTTTCCCAGCTTGCAGGTGGTGGGTCAGGAAATCAGTTTAGGGGGTCAGCAGCGCTTTTTAAGCGAACCGTCTAGAATAAAATGATAGAGCTGAATAGAATGGAGCTCACCCCACGTGACAGAGAAGTGCTGCCTTGCGATCTTTTCATTCCTATTTGTCTGTGTGTGAGTGCGTGTAAGTGTGTGCATACATGTGTGTCCTGGGTCTCAATGATGTACCACTCGGTGTGGCTCACTCTCTCAAAGGCTGAAAAAGACGCTGTTTGGGGTGTCGGGTGCACAGGGAGTCGTCCGGTCATCACCCCCGCCACCACCTCCGGGTGTGGGGCACAGTAGAGACAGCGGACTGAAGCCAGCAGCAGTAGGGGGCAGACACGAACCCGGGCTCGACAGCCGTGGCCAGCACTCGGCTCTAGCACAGCCTTCTAGAGTGAGACCCCCACAAATTACCTTGAAGGACAACCATGTAATGGTCTAGGACGTCCATGGGGCAAGGGCGTGAAAAATGAGAAAAGTTCAGCCCTTATGAGTTTATTCAGAATACCAGAATTGGAAAAACGTAAGTTTAATATTTTACAATTTATTTTAGTATATAAACTGTATTTGGTAGTGGGGAGGGGTTGGCCACATAAACTTCTTACTGTTCATAGTTTTCGAAAGCCTTTCATCCAGCCCTGAGGGTGACAACACAATCGATTCTGGGCAAAATTCTCCCTGCATGAAACGTCATCACCCCCCTTTCTTTTCTAAGTAATGTGACCAGTATTTGTTGGGGGCCGCCAGGATCAGGGCCATCCGGACAGCCTGGTCCCTGGAAAGGGGTTCACGGAGGATAAGGAAGGGCAGGCAAGGCGTCAAAAAAGTCGTGACATGCAACGACACGTGCACACGGGCGAACCACTGCCTGGGCTGGCTCAAGCCCTCAGGGAAGCCCGGATCTAGAAGTGGAAAGTGCGTGGACGACATGAGACTCTGTTTCTAGATCTTTCTCCTTCACGAGCCCATTAACCTTCCGGGGAGGATCTGTTTTCTTCATGTGAGTGACAGCAACAACTGCTTTTTACTTTTGAAACAAGAATCTTAAGAAGAGAAAGGTGAGAATTATGAGACGAGACCTGAGCCTAGAGGAAGAAAGGGCACAGAGCTACAATGACCCGTGAAAGACAATGCAAACGTGCTTATTTTTCATCTCATGGCATGGTGCTCATTCAGAGACTCCGAAAATACTAACCTTGGCCCTGGCAACGGACCATAGCACCTCGATTTACATAGCATACATACAATCTCCAGTGCATGGCACTTTGAGCTCAGCATGCAATAAATCAATAAATCTTTCTGGAGTAGAGACCAAGATATATTAGCAAAAGTAAAAGAAGAGTGAAAACTTCACAAAGAAAGATATGGAAATGGATAAGCCCGAAGGAATGAAAATGAGTAAAGTCTGTGCAGAGAGATGACTTCACCTATTTGTCTCAAGTGCTGTAATTAGGAAAGCAAAGGCCTATTGACCAGTCTGAAAAACAGTCATCTTAGGTTCCCTAAGAATATCACAGAGGTCCATAAACGTCTTCATGACTTTGACCAATGTATAAGCCCAGACACTTCAAGTGACACCATTTTTCTTTGGAGGCTGAACTAACCTGAGTGTGGATACTGTGGAAATGAGCAAGCTGTGTGCCAAGGCTGCACTTGACGTCTACCGCACAGACACACAGTCAGAGCTTTACTCCTCCAGGTGCTGGCCGGTGCAGATGCCAAGGGCAGCCGTGCTGGGAGAGGAATCATGATGACTACAGAGTGGCTTTCTCTGACCAAAACATGGAAAATAAATGAGAATGGCAATATTTGTTCTAAAATAAAGAAGAGTTCAATTTCATGTGATCTACTGCATTCCTATAAAACATGTCCACAGTCTTCCTAACTCAAAAGAGAGAGTACTTCCTTAAGCGTTTTTCTAGAGCATCACTCATTACTCCCATGAGTCTGTCTTAGGTGGAGAGAAGGGAGGAGGAAAACAATGAAATGTTTAAAAATCTTGCTTGGGGGAGACAGGTATATCCCACACCGAGAAGGAAATTTAGATGCCTGTCAGGTTTGACCTGGTCTCCGGCCTCGTCTTCCCTCTTCTCCACCCAGAGGCAGGCTGGCTCACAGGCCCAAAGACACAGACTCAGAGGGGCTGAAGCAGCAGCAGCCTGACCGTCAGGGACCATCCCTCGCCCGCAGGCCACCACTCTACCCCAACACTGTGTCCAGTCCTGGGACCACATCTTGTCCCTGATCCTGTCGAGTTCCCTCTACCCCCAGAACTGGAGCCTCGCCTGGCACTTCTGGACTCTGCTGGTCCTCCTGGGCACGAAGCTGCTTGCTGAACCTCAGACCTTGGGCCTGACGCCCTCCAGGGCACACCTCCTTGTCGCCAAACTCTACCAAATGAAGTCACCAGGGCTGCCCTGATCCCATCTGTTGCCTGCCAGGCTGGGTTCCCTCTTTCCCCCTGCAGTTAGTTGATTTGTTTCCATCACAGCTTGGACCATCCCACTGGGCAGCTGACCTATCTGCCCTATCCACCTGTCGTGACCTGGAGTGGACAGTCATCAGCCTGACAGATAACCCCCATCCTGCCTCTCCCATCCACTCTTTCCAGAAGGAAGCATTCGTTGCCCTGACTGCTGGAATGTTCACGTCTGCCAGCTGTAGGCCAAGTCCCTCTCAGGAAACCGCCTGGCCCGAGGCCTTGCTCCTTTCCTGGGGCGGCCCACACCAGCAGCTGGTTATGGAGGGGTAGGTCATGGAGGCTGCTCCCCTTCCTGGCAGATCGGGAGACTTTATTGCAACTGCATCTGCCCAGTGCTGCTCTCTTCATGGCCCCACAGTGCTGATCTGAGAGCACACCCCGGTAAAAGTCCTGCAGGCAAACCTCTGTCTCAGGGTCAGCGTCCCTGGGGACTCTACCTGTGACATTAACTGGGCCAGTTCGTCCCTAAGATACTCTGCTGCATCTCATTCTGAATTCCTTGGAATTCTGCAGAAAACCAAGGGGTCCACGTCATGCACCCTCTCAGGGGTTGTCCAAAGGTCTCCAGCACCTCAAGTCCAGTTTAACATGGAGAACTATAAGCACTAGGGGTGTGGCAGACAGAACAACGGCCACCCAAAGATGTCCGCATCCCAATTTGGGCATATGCTACCTTATATTGCAAAAGGGGCTTCGTGATTAAATAAAGACCTTAAGATGAGGGAATTATTCTGGGTCATCTGGGTGGGCCCGATCTAATCACACAAGTTCTTAAAAGTGGAGAGAGCCTTTCCTGGCTGTGGTCAGAGGGAGATGTAACTACAGAAGAAAGGTACAGAGAGATGGACTGTCGCCGGCTGCGAAGACAGAGAGGCGGCCACACGTCAGCCCTGGAAGCTGGGAAAGGCAAGGGAACAGGCTTTGCCCTAGATCCACCAGAAAAGGAGGCAGCCCTGCTCATACCTGGATCTTGGTCCGGGAGACCTGTGTCAGACTTCTGACCTATAGAATCGGACGATAACCTATTTGCGGTGTTTTAAGCTACTAAGTATGTGGTAACTTGGCAATAATGGAAAATTAGTACAGGAGAAAGAGAGAACTCCTCACTTATTTCCACTCGTCAACTCTCCCCTTTGATGCTAGATGGGGCTCCCACTCAGGAAAGCTTGAGAAGCTTCTTGAAAACACTAACTAAGGTCAATTCAGGAAAAAATGTTAACCCGACTGAAATAACAACTTTACAACGATGAGTGGGTTTCTTTAGCTATCAGTATGTACCTGTAAAAAGACAACAGCACACCTTTTAAAATATCTGTACAAAATATGCTTACAGTGAATGGAACAGGAACACAAATACAAGCTCAGCATGTCCCCTAAACAGAATGCCACCACCATTCGAACGTGTGTGTTAGGGCCATTCTGGAATTTAATTTGCACGGGTTGCTATCTTAAAAAGAAGCAGGAAAATATATATCAAGTTAGTAAGTATGAGATAATCTGAGTAAAGAATTCTTCTCCCTGGTTAGAAAGACAAATAGACTATATATAGCTGCAGAATTTAACTTGACTTTGGCTTATATGTTCAAAAATGCCCTTATCTGTCATCAAGAATGTGTGTATGGGAAATTCATGGCATTAAAAGACCCCAGAATAGCACCATTCAAGATGATAAATTGTGTTGATTATGTAACTCTGAGGCCCACTCGAAAGATCGGATCTCTGGGCATCGGTTGCTGTCCGCGTGCCCGCTGCTGGGGTGGCACGGCTCTCCAGGCCCAGAGCCACCGTAGGCGGTTACTGGAGAGGCCTCGTGCGTCAAAAGCATAGAGGTCAGGTGAGCCAGGCCTCAGGCCGTCTAGGTGACCGGGGGAAGTTGGGTGAACACGCCCAACAGTGTCGAGGCAGAGTGCCTACTAGGCCAGTAGTTTCCACATTGGCCCCTTCTGACATCAGCAGATGGGACTGCTCCATGCAAAGATCTTAGAAAAAGCAGGGTCATCCATCGTTCCTTAGTGAACTACGAGAAACCAGAAAGGCCTTGACCACGGGTTTGAATCGTTTTGTGTGGATTTGCTTTTCCACACAATGGGCGTGTGGGTCTATGACGAGGTCTGTAACTATCACAGCACGGAAGGGAGCTTGGGCAAGGAAGCTGGGGCTGTGGGCCAGGCATGGGGTGACGACGGCCTAGACTCAAACTACTTTCCCACAGGGACGCATGTGACAAAGGACACCTCCCAAGGGCGACCTGGGGTTTGGCACAACTGCAGATGCATTTTCTAGCTGCAACTCTTCCCCCTCTCCTACACAACAACACGCTGAAATGGAAGTGGTGAGTGAGAAGAGCTAACCCTGACTTTACCATAACTGAAAAATTCTCCGACTTCAGCCCTATAACCTCAGTGTTGTCAGTCACATGCCCATTGCGGCACACGCCAAACCCGTCTCCACCTGAGAGCTTCTTATGATAAGTTCTCTAGGTACTGTGGCTGTCTAATAAACCTCCCCAAAACACAATGGCTTAAAACAACAACATTCTGGTCACCAATCGAATCGACTATGTGGGTAGAGCTTGGCAGGGGGAGCTCACATCTGCTCCCTTAAGTTTTGACCGTGGTGGCTCAAAGACGGGAGCGGGGGACAGGGGGCAGGGGAGAGCAGGGGGTGGGGCGCGGGAGAACGGAATCACATGGGGGCTCACTCACTCACATGTCTGCTTCTGGGCAGCGAACACACAAACAGCCAGGGGTTGGACGAGCTGGAGGCATCCGTGGGCATCTCTGTCTCTACATGGCCTAGAGTCTCCACACGGTGTCTGCGTTATATCTCTCGGCTGCTTATACAGTAGCTCAGGGCTCCAAGGGTGCATGGGGTGGCGGGAGGGGCGCCTGCCCACACACCAGGTGGAAGCTTTATCACAATTCTCACCCAGCCTCATCGCACAACAAGCACCACTCCTGCCATGTTCAAGTCTTCAGAACTGAGTCAATAAGTCTGGCCCACATTCGAGGGGAGAAGAATTACTCTCCATCTTTTTTTATGGAAAGAGGGTTAAAGATTTTGTGAAAATGTTTGAAAACCACCACATTAAGTGTGGAAACAGAGAGGAAGAATGCAGTCTAAGAGACATTTTAAAAAAAGGATGAGTAGAGTGTGATGACTGAAAGTAGGTGAGAAACGGGGAAAGAGAGACCACTTCCAGAACAAATTCTGGGGATTAGGAGAGTGTTGTCTCTCCTGAGCGTGGTAGAGCCATCAACGACACAGTTGCCAATGACTTGCTTTCCCGGCATCAGGGAACACCCGGGTAGAGATCTCCACAGGCAAGTAGAATCGTAAGACAGAGGGCAGGTGGCCCAAGCAGGGGACAGAGAGAGATAAAAGTCACATTGTGAAAGGCAAGAGTGGTCACCACAATGATTAAAAATTGCTTGAGAAAGTAAGAAAGGCAGAAGGGGAATGAACAAAATTCATAAAGGGCAAGGAGGAAAGAACAGATGTAACACAGGAGGAAAAGAAATAACTAAAGGTAAGTAGAAAACACACATACTAGAAGGTAAAGGAAGAAGTTTCAAATGGAGAGGAAGTAATCACAATCTCATAGCATTGAGAATAATGGGGGGGCGGGGGAGGACTGTAAAAAAGGACGCTGGACTTTGTTAAGGAAATAGCCAGGAACACACACTTTGGGGACTCATTTTATTACTACTATCTGTACGAGGAGAGGCAATAATTTCTCATCTCAACAAGAAGAACTAATTCCTCTAACAGACTAGTCCTTTGTATTCAAAAAAT
>CM053502.1:168711676-168761834 GCA_028627145.1 Eidolon dupreanum | reverse complement strand
ATAGAAATGTTCAAAATAAAAAATAAGATATCAAAAATGGCTCAATATAGACAGGACAGAGCAGAAGACATTAATAGTAATTAAGCTGAAATACTAAGAGAAAAAAACGTTTTTAAAAAATGGAATAAATATAGACATATGGGACTATATAACATAGTATCATATAAAAATGAACAGATTTCCAGAAGAGAAAAAAGGGGCTAAAAGAAATACTTGAAGAAATAATGGATGAAAAAGTTCCAAAACTGATGCAAGGTATTAATCCACAGATCCAAGAAGCTTATTAAACTCCAAGAAGGATAAATATCAACAAAACCACATTTTGGCATATCATTGTTCTGCTGTTGAAAACAAAAGATCAAGAAAAAAATCAGCTGGAAAAAAATGACCCACTGCATATAGAGGAAAAAAATGCTAAAAATAATAGTTTCCTTCTCATCAGAAATAAAAGGGAACATTTTTAGTAAAAACTAAACAATAAGTGTTAAGATGGTCCTCAGCACTTACCTGAACCAACTGACATTTTGTCTGATCCAAATTCCTGGATGTAACTAATTTTAAGTATCTACTGTCCACCCCTGTTTTCCCTCTCCTAACAACCCTAGGTACAAAAGAATGAATGCCCTTCCTTGAAACTCTTAATTTAAATTCTCTTGCTAAGACATAATAATTGCCATTAATAAAGTATGTGTAACATTGTACTGCAAAAGAAAACTCCAGATTCTGTAGATATGGCTCATTAAATAACTGACTGTCACTACCCTATTACAGAAACCTACAGAAGTCCTTTATGCATAATATGGTATCACTTCCCACTAGTTGAGAGAGAAGACAATAAAACGTAAGTAGTCAATAGTATCCTTAAGAGCTGTAGTAGATAAATTTAAGTATCCAAAGAACCTATAAAATGCGAAATTTATCTAGGTGCTGGTGGTTGTTAGGTAACATTCGCATATACCACAGAGCACTTTATTTGCTTAAAACATTTAGTTAAAAAATAAGGAAAAACTAGATAGAAGTCTTGATTACCCAAGAAAACATCTACTATGCTAATAGTAAATGTTCAGTAGTGGGTCCTGATGGCCATTACCATCATCTGCTGTCGACCCCAGACTGTTCTGCGATGCACAGCTTGGCCAGAATTTGGCCAAAAGAAGATGGAATGCTTTCCAGATGTTTTCTAAGATGGTGGAGAACTTAATGCAGTTCTGAATAGCACAGATAAGATGAGGTCCTTGTATTCTATAAAGGGAGTACCTTCTGCTAGAAAATAAAGAATTTCCAATCTATAAGGGAGAAATTATTGGAAATGGCACTTTTGTTTAGGGAAGACAATCCCTTGTTCCATCTTCAAGGCGAAAAAAATCCCAGTTCCACTGACTACTAATTATTCATCAGTTACAGCAGGCCCTCAAATAATGCCACTTTGTTCAGTGTCATTCATTATGATGTTGATGAGATGCCTTAGGAATTTAACTCTTAGCAATTAGCCTATGGTAAAACTGGTTTTGTTATACATTTCACTTCAAGCCACAAAACCTATTGATGACCTTAAGTCGGGACTTACTGTATTTCAGATGGAGGTTAGCCAAAGAAAGAAGAAGGAAGGGGAACTAAGGAAAGGGGAGATGGAGAGAAGGAAAGAGCGGGAAAAGAAAGGAAGAGGAGAAGAGAAAAGAAAACATGGCTTTTTAAAAAAATCACCAATGGACTTCCAGTAATGAGAAATTTAAATGTGTCCATACGGTCAAGTGTTTTAGCCCCAGAAACATCTCCAAACTGTCCGTGGTGACAGCACAGAACTGGGACACAGTCAAGTCCAAGATCTGAGCAGGCCTCCCCTCATCTCATGGGATTCTCCTAAAAATATGAACCTCCTCTGACCTCCCAGGCCATCTCCTTCTTTACCCGTCATCAAGAATCTTTGAAGTGTCAATATTTCAGAACCAAAGACTTCATTTACAGAATATCAACTCTAAACAAAAGCAGGTCTCGTGTGTGTGTGTGTGTGTGTGTGTGTGTGTGTGTACGCGTGCGTCAGAGGGAAAGAGAGAAGATGCTTGATAACGTTCAGTGATCTTTTCAAATTTCAATTCTGGGGATGTGAGAAGGAAGAAAGTGCAGTGAATCTCTGATGAGCCAGCCCCTCAAGGAGCAGTGAACTGTCTCGGTAGTACTGCAACCCACATCCTCCCTTCCCTCTTAAATACAGCTGTGAAATGCTGTCACTTTACATCCACACTCTGTATATGTTGAACAAAAAATGCCAAAGACAAATAGCCCTGTCCTACTTGGAAAAGAGTAGAAAGCTGAATCAGGTTGTTTCAAGTAGCTTTCTTTGCTGCCTTCACGATTCTGAGATGATAGCTCCAAAATGGAAAGGAAACCCAGTGTCCGCTTCTTGTAGGTTCCCTCAGGGTTCCTGCTCAGGGTCTGGATAAAGGCAGTCCCCAGACATCCCTAGAGGACCCCATTCTGAAGGGACAAGAGTGAAGCCACTCCCTGGACTCATACAAAGGTCTTTATTTTCACCACAGACTACACAGTTCTGCACTTTTTCAGCCCTAATATGCTCTCACTGTCATGCTTGCTTATTGATCCACATAACCTCCTCCTTCAAAGGCTCTCAGAAAAGGGTGACCAGAGTCTCAGAGAGGCTACTTCTAAGGTTTCCTCTCATCACAGGCATTGTTTATTGAACGTTCTCTTTTATGTATCAGACACCATACTAAGCACCCTCTTGAGTTTAATCTTCATAACATTTGAAGGTAGATATTCTTAATCCCATTTAATAGATTGAGAAGCTGAGACTTTATCAAGTCAAATAATTTGCCTGGGGTCACATGTCTGGTAAGAATCTCAGAATCTGTCCATCCATATATCCATACCTGTAACCACTATCCCATTTTCAAGAAAGAGCAGCGCAGTGAGTAGGAAGGTGCTGGCTTTGCAGCCAGAAGCCACTAACCAATGTGTGCTTGCAGGTGGTTGTTTAACCTCTCCAAGCCTCTGCCACTTCACCTCCAATGTGGGAATAATAATTTCTTTCCTGCCTTTCTCCTAGAGTTGAAAATAGTATCAACACCTGTTGCTGTATTCCAGTAAATCTTCTTCTCTTGGACTAACTTTCTTGTCCATGTGTTCGGGGTCGGGAACGAGAGGTGGGGTGGAGCAGAGTCACGGGATAAGGAGGCCTGAAACGAACTTCAGAAGTTACATGTCTTCTTTTCAGATTATGAATATTTCCCTTTGTGTAACTCTATGGGGAAGCATAGACTCTGATGTTTGAGAATGAATTCTAATATTAAAGTTATCTAGATGTGAAATTAATAAAAATAGGCAACCACAGGCTACCACATAGGATGCGCTCAATAAATAACCAAAGGAAAGACAGAAGGCAGGCAGGGAGTGAGCAGACAAAACTGGCATTTTTCTCTTGATCTCTTATCTGTTAGCCTGTTGATATTTCATTACCTATGCATGTAACTAATTGTTTCTCTGAGTCTCTATTCAAATTAATTTGGCCAAAGTTATTTAACTTCACTCTGCCATTAGCAATGATAAAGAACTTAAAAGCAATACAGTGACAAATATTCTTAGCCAAAGCATAATATTCTATAGTCTGAACAGCCCTATGATTTTTCTCAGCTGGGGCATCATGTTAAGATGGGCTCACCTTACCAAAACATCAAATTGCCTAACTGACGCAACACGCGTAGAGACCAAACACACACATGTAGGCAAACATACATACACATATGCTTGATATAAAAATGAAGCCAATAATAGCTAATAAAACCCCACTGCACGTGTTTATTCCTACAGCCATCAGTTAACACAGTGCTAATGCAGAAAAGACCCATGTTGACCTGCTGGTGAGAACTTAGGGGGAACTCTTGGAAGAAACACTCATAGAGATGAAGAAGTGAAAATGAATTTATGATGGTTTGGTTAAAAGCAATGTTTGAATGAAGACAATAAAAGATGGTAAGTAATAACTGGGAGGTGGGGAGGCTATGGAGACCTCTAACCATAGAGTGAGGACTTGGCTGTATACAGAAAATAAAATATCCATCATTCTACATGAACACACTTGTGGCTGAAGCTCTGCAACACAATCACAAAATTAAACCATTTTCTCCACTCACATCAATGCAGATGCCTTCAAAACTCTGCTAACATTCAGAACATAGTGAATATTTTTTGTGCAATAGACCACCTCTAATGAAAGCCACCATTAAAAGGATGGCACTTCCATGCAAACACATGGCATCATCATCCCGTTGTCTCAGATTGCAAACTCATCGGGCACCTATAGCCCCTTCCTCAGCTCCCCAGGACTGAGGACAAGAGGCTGGTTTCTGATGGGGACACAAGGAGCAACAGCAGCAGCAGAAGGAACATTCTGAAAGCCTCTTCACAGCCTTACCATCCCATTCCCAGGTCTCCCGACTCCAACTAGTTACAATTGTGCACGAAAGTTAAACTTCTAGGAGAGACTTGGAGACTTTACACAGGTGGAAATGAAGGGGCTGTGTGTGAGAAAGCCTGGGGAAGGGTGTGGCCCAAACAGAGATCTCTCTCACCTGTTCTAACAGTCCTGTTAAAAGCCTTCATTTTAGCATGATGCCCAGATACAAAGCGTTTTCCCACAGTCAGAGGACTTTAGGTAAAAATTGTTACATTGTTACACTATGAAGAGATCCTACAATTCTGACTGAGACAGCATTTGGAATATCAAACTCCAGGTACAAAATCAGAGCCTATTAATACTTATCGGAGACAAAAGTAAAGAAACACAAAAGGTTTTAATTAACCCTATCCAACGGAAGTAGATTAAAGTGTCCTGCCCCATAATAACCAGGATATGGGAAGCGCAAAGAACTCCCAAGAATATATCGCTTTTTTTTTTTTTAATTGGGGGGACTACCTACAACTTTCACTGAGCATAAGATACCAGGAATTACATAAGCAGCTGCATTGCAAGTGTTGGACCTCACAAGAGCAATTGAAATTGCTTCTGGAATGTGGTTAAACTGCTTTATCTAACACCATTAATAAATAAGAAGATCTTTCATTAGTTGGCAGAAGGATAGTTGCTACTGGCCAATTTGGTTTTCCTGAAAATGGTGAAGACTCACTTGCATTTTTTTCCAGAAGAAAAAAGAAAGAAAGAAAGAAAGAAAGAAAGAAAGAAAGAAAGAAAGAAAGAAAGAAAGAAAGAAAGAAAAAAACCCTTATAGTCCCAAAGTATTGTTTCTGGAATCAGAAAGTTGCCAGGGAGTGTCACTTTTCCTGACAGGCCTCACCTGTTCCCAAATATTGGGAGGGGAGGGTAAAGTGTTTGGAATATATTCTGTTGAAACTTTTTTGAAACTGAAGAGTTTAGAAACCTCAGAGTTGAAAGAAAAGAAAAGAAAAAAGAAAAGAAAAGAAAAGAAAAGAAAAGAAAAGAAAAGAAAAGAAAAGAAAAGAAAAGAAAAGAAAAGAGAAAAAAAGAAAAGAAAAGAGAAAAAAAGAAAGAAAGAAAGAAAGAAAGAAAGAAAGAAAGAAAGAAAGAAAGAAAGAAAGAAAAGAAAAGAAAAGAAAAGAAACGAAACCTCGTGGTAAATCAGAAATTGTTGATCAAGAATAAACATCTAAGGAGAATGAAAACTGAAATTATCCTTCCGGGCCACATTGGGTGCCTTACACCTTGAAACCTAATTGAAGAAACAAGATTCTTCATTATTCAGCGAAGGTATGTCGAAGGTTTAGTCAACTGAGCTTAACAAGAAGCCCCACAGCTTGTGAGCTAGAAGGAAGTCGATTCAATTTATCCCTGACTTGAGAATCTGCCTCATGCCCCTTCCCACAGGGTACATCTGGGCTGCTCTGCTAGTCTCCAAACTCAGTAGAGTCAGCGCCAAGAATCAGTCACCTGCGAGGTGCCACCCAACCCCTGGGAGCAACAAGGCCAACACACCTTACAAGTGTCCCCACCTCCCTCTCCTCACTCCTAGAGCCCGACCCAGAACTGCATTATCTCTGGGGACCGAGAAGCAAATAGACCTTCAAAAGAAAATGAGGGACGGAAGGCTTGTATTATATAACAATATTCAGCAGATAAGCCTTCTAGAAAACGAAAGTAGCGAGGGGAGGCGCGGGGGTCGAGGGAGGCGAAGGGAGCCGGGCGCGGGGAGCTTTCGCCGCCACTTACTCGAAGGCGAAGAAGAGTCCGCTAGTGACCAGGATGAGGATGAGAGTCAGGTAGAAGACGCCCGTCTGCCGGGCCATCATGATCCTCCCGTTGCAGAAGAATTTGTTTCTTCCCGGGAAAACCTCCCATTTCCTCCGGGCCGCGATTTTCTTCTTCTTGTGGGGCGACTCCATGGGGGAGGAGCTGTGGGTGCTGATCTGACTGTACTCGCAGTCTTTCATGGGCCCGCCGCCGCCGGGAGGCATCCACGAGGGCAGACGGCGGGGGGCGCGCACCCCCAGGAGCCCCCCGGCCGCGCGGGCCCCGCCGAGCCACGACCGCCGCCGGCCGCCCGGCCGCCCCCCGAGCCGCGGCGCTGCGGCCCCTAAGCGCGTTCTGGGCTCGGCGACAACTTTGCGGAGGACACCCAGGTTAACCCCTCGGGGAGCCCAGCTGTCATAGCCGGATCCCCTTCCTGGAGGGACGGTGCCCGCCCGCAGCCCGCGGCGGCGGTCCTCAGTCGCTTCCAGCCCGCGTGCGGGGGCTCCGGGACCCCGCGGGGCGCCGGGGACCGCTCGGCCGGTCCCGGGCTCGCCGCGCGCCCGCCCCCTCGCACAGCCGCCCGCTCGGTCCCGCCGCCCCCGGCCCGCCGGCCGCGCCTCGGCTCCGGCCCGCCGACCCCCGAGCGCTGCGCCCCGTGGGGACACGAGGCGGCGGCCGCGGCACAGGCTTCCACGAGAGCCACTTCTGCGCCTCAGCCAGGTTTATTCTAATCCTTCCTCCCGGCGGCGGATCCTCCCCAGGAGAGAGCGATGGAAACTGGGAGGCCGCTCGTGGCACCGGCAACCCCTCCCAGGGGTGGGGACACCAAGCACGTTATTCTGTCAGGAGCGGGCTCGGCGACAGCCCGGGCGCTGCTCGCGCTGCGACCCCGCGCCGCCGCGCCTGGCAGGCGAGGCGAGTCGCGGCCCCCGCGCGGAGCTGCCGGGACCGCCCGAGCCGAGGGGCGCGACCAGGAGCCCTCGGCTCCCTCCTGCCCCATAGGAGCCGGGCCGGGCGCGAGGAGGGCCGCCGGGGGGCGGCGGAGCGCGTCTCAGGGCCGCGGGGCGAGCGCCACAGACACTTGTTTGCAAGGCTCAAGCCGGCGCGCGCGCGGCGCTCCGAGCGGGTCCGCCTCCTGCCGGCCGGGTGGGCGGTGGCCCGCGCCGTGCCAGCTCGGCCCCTCCTCCCGCTCCTCCTCTCTGCGAAGCCCGGCAGCGGCTCTGCCCGGCGCGGCCCCCGCCCCGGTCCGCTCCGGGCCGGCCCCGCGCTGCCCCGGGGAGGGCGCTCGGCGGCCTCTGGTACAGCGGGAGGACGCGGCGCGGCCCCGCTGCGGCGTGCGCCCTCCGTCCACTCCTGTCTGCCCCCGCTTCTCCCGGGTTGTCCCCGGCAGCAGCTGCCGCCTCGGGACACACACACTCTCACTCCGCGACACACAAACCCATTCTTGCTACTGCCGGGGACCTGAGGAACCCGCGCAGAGAGGTGACCCTCCCCGGCCTGCCACTTCCTCCCCCAGCAGGGCGCGTGGTCGAGTCGCGGGAGGCTCTGCTGCTGCCCGCGAGAGGGGTGCGGAGCCTCGGGAGCAACAGGATGGGAAATATGGCACAAGACAGGCCAGACTTCGGGATGGGGACTGCAGGCGGAGGGGCTCGGGGCCGGGTTTCCATGATTCCCGCGGGGAGAGGGGATGAGCGGAGCGGTCTGGGTCCCCTCCGGCCCGGGCTTCTGCCTCCCGCCCGGAGGACAAGCCCCGTTGCTGCCAGGCTCTGCGTGGGCTGCTGCCTCCCCTCGACATGGGCGCTCAGAATGTGCTCGCTTTATTTCTCTCCTTTCCTCTGGAGCCCCCACGGCAGCAGAGGGACCGCCCGCGCGTCCCCGCCCCGCGCGACAGCCCCGGCCGATCCGCTCGTGCGCTCACGCCCTCCCTGGCTTTGCCGCGGGGTCTGAGCCCTCCGGTGGTGGGCACAGCCCTAGGACAGCGGACAGCGAAGGCAGCGGGGCGGGGACGCTCGGTTTTCCGAGCCCCACTTTCCTTTCTCGGCCCACTGGGATGTGTAGTTCTTCTCGCCGTCCGGCTCCGAGAGGAAACACGACTTGTGAACCAAAAAACTACAAATCCCTGCATCCCCCGCGACGAGGGCGGGAGAGGGACGGTGCTGGGCATTTCTGGTGCTGGGTGGTTGGAAAAGAGAACGAACAAAGAGAATGGTAGGGATTGGCCGTTTCTTCTCTGTGCAGGAATTTAACACGTTACACACGTTCTTCATCTAGTCTTAACCACAACCCTCCGAGACACGATTGTATCCATCTCAGAGAACGCTCGACTATTAGCCAGAGATCACAAAGGGCCGGGGTGGTAGAGATGGGATTGAACCCAGAGCCTTGAGAATTTCCCTTACAAAGCCTGAGTGAGCAGTGTCAGAGGGAGATGAGATTGGTTTATCCAAGAGAAAAAGAACTGGGACCAGTTAGGAAGAGCTTCCTGTAGAAAGGAAGAAGTAGTGGGATGGCAATTAGAGAATGACATGAAATTATGAGGAGTTATGGGGGAATAAACGGAATTTACAAGCGTCCATTCCAAAGCACGTTAGGTGAATGGGCAGGCTCTTACACAATGAGAATTGGGTTCCAGTGGTTTTAGCTATTGCATGATGGACAAGCATCTTATGGGGACAATTAAGTACTTTGTGGCTGCACTGTTTAAAAAAGAAAACAACTGGCAAGTCTTCGACGTTTCAAGTGAAAGCTTTCATATGTTTTCCTGTCCTTGAGCTCATGTGATCAACGGGATGTTATTCGATTTATTACAAGCACTTTTTTTGAGTGTGTCTAGTTAATATACTAGATCCATTGACTTGATGGCTTTAAAAAAGACTCTCATTCTTGTTCTCAATTAAGACTCAATTTTTCTGGCATCGCGGTTATGCTCTTTAAAAGTCATCTGTTAGAGACAAATCTAAATATTTGCATGTGCTTTAAATTACTCCAGCCCATCCACCTTTAAAAAACACGAGGGTATCAATGAACCAATATCGGGAAACTGTTGTAAATTATTAATCATCTATTGCAGCAAATTAGCATAAACTTAGCATCTTAAAACAATACAGATTTATTATCTCACAGTTTCTTTGGTCAGGTGTCCAGGTACCTGGAGTCCTCTGCTCTGGGTCTCACACCTGCCATCCAGGTGTTGGCCAGGCTGCGTTCCCATCTGGAGCTCAACTAAACAAGAATCAGCTTTCCCATCACTCAGGTCACTGGTAGAATTCATTTCCTTGCAGCTATTGCACTGAAGACCCTGCCTGGAGTTATTCTGAAAATTACCAAGATGGAATCTTCTTATATAACAAAGTAATCACACAAGGGTGACATTGAATGTGCCATATTCTATCGGTGAGAAAGCAAGTCACAGGTTTCCCATGTACTCAGGGGAAGGGATTAGACACACAAGGGTATGGACACTGGGATGAAGGGCCAATCTAGGGTCTGTCCCCACAGTGTACAAAGCGGTCTGTTATGCTATTCGTATCTGCTACTTCTGCTTATGTTTATGTTTGAAACTTTCCTTAATAAAATGAATTATTTCTTTTAATTATATCTAAATTACAAGTAAGTTTCTAGATAAGCTGATATGATTGTTTACAGTTGTCTTCCCGGGAGTTCCTTGTTTCTTCTCAGTCCATGTTTACTCAAACCTAGGGCAATTAATTCACATCAGACATCTTGTGAACTAAGGCAGTTCACAAGAACCTGGCATGATAGCCGAGGATTTTAGTTCACCATCTAAAAGCTCCTCTGTAAGATGCGGTATAGTTCATTCATTTCACATTTATTTAGCAGCCTAGTTGGTGCTAAGTACTGTTTTAGCAGAAGGCATATAAAAGGATATAGAAGCTTGTATACTGGGGCTAGAGGGAGAAGTGGAGAGACCAAACAACAAATGCAAATAAAATGCAAACAATGAAAGCAAATGAATGACTAGATGATAAGACAATTTCAGAGAGTGATTACAAGAACAACAACAACAACAACAACAAACAGAGTTGTAGGATAGTGAAACGAGTGAGACAGAGACCTCATAGAGGAGATATTTGAGCAGAGAACCAAATGGTGAAAAACGTCAAATGCAACAGCCTCAAGGCAAATCAAACCTAGAAAGTTCTAGGGGAGCAAGGAAAAAACTCTGGCTGGAATAGAATGAGGAACAGGGTGTGTAGTAAAGGAATAAAGCTGAGAGGTTATGAGACTGGTGAGGCCTCTGGAATTGATTCTACGTGAACTGGAAAGTCACTTAATCTGTGACCAGCATTGTATTAAGTCTCAAGGGATCAGAAAAAAGAATAACATATAGTACTTGCCCTCAGAGAATATATAGATTCCAAACTATAATGCTAGAAGGACCCCAGCGCATCTAGAATTAAAGACCAAAATGTTTGTTTTGCATATGAGGAAATTGAGACCCCAAGAAGGAGCCACCTGCTAAAAATTCCTTGAGAATGCCCACAATTACAAGTAATCCATAAATGAATCTTGAATTGAAAGAGTTTCTCTGACGTAAAGCCTTAGAAAACTAACAAATATTTATTTAGTGCCTGTCATGTGCGCAGCAGTATGAAAAAGAGGTTAAATATGACATAGAAGCTACAATATAGTTCAGGAGACAAGATCAAGACACATGAGAAAGAAAATAATACAATAAAAATAACTATCTTTTCTAGAGTATTTTCATGTATGAGCCAATATCCTATCCTGGTTCTTTATATACTTAGCTCATTAAATCCAGAGGACAGTCCAATGAAGCAAAGATTATTATTTTTATTTCACAGAGGAGGAAACTGAAGATCAAAGAAGTTAGATGATTTGCCCAAGGTTTTACAGCTAGAAAGTACCCAAGTCAGGATTCGAGGCCAGGTATATATGTCTGATTCCTACTTTTTCTTCTCTAATGCATTACATAATAGAAAGAATATACTGTGTCTGACTAACTGCCAGCTGAAGAGAGAATCTTCATTTCAGAGGAAAGAAATCTATGAGGCCTAGGCTGTAGCCAAGTGGGATGCCACTGACAATTTGGATAGGTAGAACAAAAGAGATCAGGATCTTGGAAACTGGAATGGTGGAAAAACACGTGATGTTTCTAGTTGGAGAAGGGTCCACAAGGATTCAAGGGCAAGTAGTTTACTTGGAAGGGGATTCCAGAAATCACCACCAGGATAGTGAGGAGGTGCAATAGAGAGGGGAAGGAACCTATGAAGCCTGCGTGATGAGCACGTTACATCATGGGCAGCTGACGCTCAGACCCTCCAGGAACTCTGGGAAGTGATACAGAACCTGCCTCACAGTCACCCTACCTGAGGGGCAAGGAAGCTGGACTTTATCCACCAATCCATCCGTTATTAGTTGAGAGTGCCTTCTGGAAGCATCAACTCTACCTTCTTTACATTTGACCATCTGCCTAAAGCTTCCATAGCCATCACCGCCATGAGCACCAAGCTGGCCCTACCTTGACAGCTGGTAGTGTCTATGATTCCTGTGGGTCTTTCCCTGTTCTCATCTGACTCGCGGATCCCCTGACAACAGGGATTATGTTATCAACAAAATTAGAGCTTAGTTCCTTTCATCTGAGAAGCTCAAAGCATTCCACAAACCTACCTCGGTGATTTTCAGAATACCTCCAGGCAGCCAAGAGGAAGTATGATCTTATCCGTGGAGAAGGGAGAAGACGCTCAGATCCCAGGACATTATGTGATATATATTCCTTCTGGGGCCAGGAGGGGTGTGCACTCAGTGTGGTCAAAGTACATGGAAGTCAAAGGGACATGGTCATAGAAGGAGAGCTTTGAAATCACCAGAAAGGGACTTCCTCTGAGAGTTCTAAAATGGCAGGAAGTAACTGCTGAAACCCCCACACCAACAAAATTCCTCAGAAAACCAGCTACCTTAATTCCTTCCAGCCCAGAGAGCCTGCTCCCATTTTTACATGTGCTCAGCACATCTGGGAAAAATCTTGTGTCAAAACACGTTTAAAGTAATAGACTCACATGACAATAAAAAAATTGAACGAGGCAGAAAAAATTGAATCCAAAGTTTGCTTGTAATTTTCCCCAAGTGACTTTTTTTTCTTGCCTTTTTTAACACTAAAAAATTACTTTTTAGTATTTTTACAAAAATAATACATGTGCATTAAAAAATGTATTATAAAAAAGAAATTATATTACATATAAATGTTAAAAATGGAAAAATTGTTCAAATTCCCATTAGCTTAACAACCATTAACATTTTGTTACCCATCCTTATGTAAGTCATTTATGCGTAGATACACATGTATGAATGTATCTATGTCATTTAACAAAAATGGAATTATATCATGCATGCTTTCATCCTGTATGCTTTTTTTTTTTATAACGATAGTATTTTTCCTCTTAACCTTCCAGCCCCACTTTTTCCCAGTTTGACACATGTCCTTCTCCAGGCTCATTTAATTATGAGCAAATATATATACAGCCCATATTCCAATTTTATCAGTTGTCCTAACAATGTCGTTTATAGTTAATTTTTCCCAGTTCAGGATCATACATGGCACTCAGTCAACAGGTACCTTGATTCTCCTTTCTTATGGAACCTTTCCACCTCCTTTCTTTTAGTTTCTTGCTCTGGACACTTTAGAAAATTACAGACCATTTATTTTGTACAATGTCACTCAGTTTGGGTTTGTCTGGCATTTCCCCGCAGTGGAATTCAGGACGGTGCTGTAAGCAGGTTTCAGTCATGTGCATGCAGGCAGCATTGCTGAAACCACAAGATACTCTCCTGGGTCAGGCCCGCTGCTTCTTCTGGGCCCACGGTTCCTCGCACACCGATAAGAGCTTTTTGGAAGGAGCATGTCCATGCTGATTCCAGCTGTGGGTGCTGGATAAATCTGGAATGTGCCCGAAGCCCAAGCCAAAACTGACACCCGAAATACAGACACTTGTTAACTGAGAGGCAAAGAAGTATGCACTCAGTTTCTGAGAAGCAAAAATTATGAAGGGCAAAGGTTCCCAAACCATTTCGTTATGACTCATCGAACATGCGCCAGAACAGTAAACATAATGGTAAAAGGAGAAGCTTCCTATGGGCCATGAGAAACAAGTTCACCACTCCTCAAAGTAAATCCCAACAGGAGACACTGGAGCATCCAGCCCTGAGGTCTGCAAGCCTGGTTTCAAAGGAGAGAACCCAGCCTCAGTTTCCACAGTACCTACATCTGCACAGTCACCACCCATTTGCTCCTCAAAGGATGTGAGCAAAACTAAGAAACGCTTACCTCAACTAAAAATATTGCTCAGACAAAGTGGATTTCAGAAACTTTTTGTCTCCTCGATAAAGATTGACTTTTGAGAAATGTCTAATGCTGTTTCTGAACGAAAGCGACTCAGGGATGCAACTTGCTTGATTTGCATTTATTCTCTGAATACGTGGAAACCAGGTCCAAGAATAGACTTTTCTTGGCATTCTCGGCATTTCAGGCAAATAAAAACCTCATTGGATAATAACCAAAACCTACTTACCTCAAAGGTTGGTTGAGAGTTCAAAAAAATAAGTGAAGTGCCTTGTAAATAGTAAATTCGTATGCAGGTAGTAATCATATTTTTATTAGTTTCCCTCTTCTTAGCAGTTTTCACCATTTATATCATTTTCTTTCAAAAGGAAATTGAGACTTTTATGAGAGTACCTACTTACTCATGAAGATTTTTTTCTGGGGGTTAATCGACTGGTTGCTAATTCAGAAAAAAATGTGTCTTCTTGCTCACTCACAAACATCTGCATAACTATATTTAAGTAAAATCTGAAGATTATTCCTACTCGGGTTGTAAAATTATCAGGGGTATTCTTAATTATACATTATTTAATAAGATAAGGAGTTTAAATATATTTTCTAACTTGTGTTGTCCCTATAATAATATTTCACCTTAAAGGCATTTTACTGTGTTTACTGGTACAGACTTATTTCTGGGTTTAAAATTATTTCAGAATATAACATAGTAACTTATACTTCAGTTATCTTACATCTTTTCTGGAACATTGTAGATATAAGTTTTTTCTTCACAAACTAGGATTGTTTTCAACTTTTCTGTTTCACTCTTTTAGATGAGTTAGGAAAAAATCAGATTACACATTTTTGGTAGGAGTATCAGTGAAGTGATATTGTGTCTTTCTCAGCATTAGCTCAAAAGGCCCGTGATGTTGGTTTGTCCCAATATTTGTGATGTTCATTTTGATCATGATATAAGATGATTTCAGTGGATTTTCCCAATATAAAGTTATTTTTTCCTCTGTAATTAGTAATTACAGAGACCAAATACCTTGTTCTTCATCAAATGCTTACTCACTAATTTTAATATCTATTGATGATTTTCTAATTCTATGTTCCCTCCTTCCTTCCTTCCTTCCTTCCTTCCTTCCTTCCTTCTCTCTTTCCTTCCTTCCTTCCTTCCTTCCTTCCTTCCTTCCTTCCTTCCTTCCTTCCTGCCTTCCTTCCTTCCTTCCTTCCTTTTTTCCTTCTTTCCTTCCTCCCTTCTTCCTTCTCTCTTTTGTCATTCTCTCTTTCTTGACCTCTCCTCCTCTCTCTTCTTCTCCCCTTCTCACCATCTCTTCTTTACTGTTTCCCTACCCCATGCTTTCTTGGCATAGTATGATAAGGAAAACCTTTCCCTCTTTCCCCATGTATGTATTTATTCACTGGTTTATTTGTATCAGTATAGCTTCCTGGATACTTATATTATTTAATGGGTTATAATCTATTATTATCAATAGTTTTTTTGATACTCAAATTGTTCCAGATTTGGCTAGCAAGAGCCCCTTCACACTAATTCCCATGTAATTTGACATGAGCCAGTCATTCCTTGAGCACTTGCTTCCCTACTTACTGTACTTTCTCTGTCTCAGCCCTGAAATCTGTCATTTCTCCAAGGGGTCTTAATTCCTTTTAGTGGAAAAAATATGTATGTTTATATATCTCTATCTATTTCTATCTCTATAAAAACATAGACATGTATATTTACTTTTTTCAATGTTAAAATTCGTGTTTCAAAATGAAACATACAATTCCAGTAAAAAACTACAGGCTATATAGCATGCTTCTCACTTCCCATATTTGTAGCTCCTTCCTCCCATTGTCCTCAATATATTTATTTATTTCTTCAAGCCTAGAATATACAAATAGGTTGCAGGATTGCTAACCCATGTCACCATGAAAAGCAAACCAGCAAACTAGAGTTAAATAATTATTTACAGTTTATTCTTTTTTAAATCAGACCCTTCCAAAAAGAGTGGGCATTTTTGCATTGTTCTCAAACTTGGAAGAGAAACATCAAATATTTCATCATTACATATGATGTTACCTTTAGGATTTTTGTAGATGTCCATTATTAGGTTGAGGAGGTTTTCTTCTATTATGGTTTGCTGAAAGTGTTTATATGTGTTCCCCAATATATGATAGATCATAAAAAGTGTTACACTCAAGACTTTGTTTTTTAGTTTGACTGTGATGTGTCCAGGCGTTATTTTCTTTGTTTATCTTGCTTAGGTTTAAGAACTTATTAGATCAGTAAAGTTTTATTTTTCACACAATTTGGGAAATGTTTGCTTATTATTTTTTAAACATGTATGTGGCCCCATTCTCTTTCTCTCTTCTCATCTCGGACTGCAATTTCACATTTGTTAAACTGCTTGATATTGCCCTACAGGTTAATAAGGCTCTGTGTATTTACTTTTTAAAAAGTCTTTTTTGTGTGGTTTGTCAGATCTGTCTTCAAGTTCACTGACACTTTCTGCCATCTCCAATTTGCCATTAAATCCATGCAAAGAATTTTTTGTTTCAGATACTTTTATTTTTCAGTTCTTGAGTTTTAATTTGATTCCTTTTTAGAGTTTTTCTTTCATGCCAAGCTTTGTACATCTGTTGAATTATTGTGATCATATTTTCCTTTAAGTCCTTGAACTTATTTATGAGTGCTCTTTTAAATTTCTTGTTTGTTAATTCCTGCATCTGAGTTATCTCGTGGTTGATATCTATTGGGTTTTTTATTGTTCGCGGATCACATTTTCTTGCTTCTTCATATGTCTGGTCAATTTTTATTGTTGCTGTACATTATTAATACTACATCATTGAGAATATGGATTTTATTTTCTTACTTTAGATTGTTTTTTCCTTTCAGACAGTTAATTTACTGACAGAGCAGCTTGAGTCTTTCAAGGTTTGCTTTTAAGCTTTGTAATATGAGTCTAGAGAAGTCTTTACTCTAGGGCTAGAGTAACCCTGTCCATTGGAATGTTGAGTTTTGGGATGGATGTTCAAGGAAGTCTCTCCACTCTGGATGGTTGGAATTCCTATGTGTCTCAGCACTGTGCCATCCCCAGGCCTAATGGTGTCTTGCCCTTGCATTTACAGTTCAGTATATGGTTAAAGAGGTAGGGAGATCACTAAATAGATTTTTAGGGCTCCTTTTATGTGCAGATTCCTTTATTCTGATACTCTGTCTCACAAGCTCCAGTTGCCATAGCAGCCTCCAGAGATCAGTGAGACTACTACAGAAATGTGGGCCCTTTCTCTCTTACCATGGTTCATGACAAACAGCTGAGATGATTGTGATGCCCACTTCATTTTCTGCCTGTCGTTCAACATCAAAAACAGCTAATTCATACATTTTGATTAGTTTGCTAACCACTTATGGAGAGAGGGATATATCTGTTAGGTACCAGTTATTCTGTCATGGCTGGCAGTGGAAACCTCATGGTAGATTTTTATAAATGTTCTGCAGATACATGATCAATTGTGTCCTACTAGGGAAACTAACAAAACATAGTGCTGTTTTTTTACCCATGGATCAGTGGGTTTCCTCAGACCATGCTCTTTCCAGAAGGACCTTCCTTATGTTCATCTGATTTTTCCAGCTCTGGTCTTCACACTCCCTCACTCAGAGGAGAAGAGCCTTATGCTGATTTCCTGTCTGGATACTGAGAAGGTCAGAGTCTAAGTCAACCATTAAGTCTCAGAAGTTTACTATTGAAGATAGGAGTAGAAGTTGGTAGTTAAATTGAAATCAGAGGGGACAGTAAGGACTTACTCAAATTGCCTTTTTTCCTGCCCAACTCCATATGATTACAATCCCTCCCTGAATAAATAAGAGAGGGATGTTTGTTGAGCATCTTTGAATACTTCTCCTCCCCATTGTGTAGTGCAAAATTCAGTAGTAAACATTGATAATAATGAAAAACCACAGTTGAAACAATACTAAATGCTGGCAAGGAGGTGAAACAAGGGAACTCTCATCTACTGCATCTATCTAAGTCATTAGTACTATTCAGGAGAGACAGGTACAAGAGCGTTCACTAAGCATTGTGTTTTTAAAGAGTAAACAAATTAAAATTTAAAACAACATATATGTCCATTAGTAGGAAACTTAATAAATAAATTGTGGACTATTCATACACTAGAATATCATACAGAGTGAAATGGAAAAATTAGAACTATAAGAATAAACATGTAAATTTTGAAAATATGAAAGGAGAAATTTGATGAATGTTATATATATATATATATATATATATATATATTATGTCTTTTATATGAAATATAACAAGATATCTTGTTTATGGTTATATACATGTATAGTAAATTTCCAGAAAAATATCCAAAGTGATGCTGAACACAAGGTTCAGGATATTTGTTCTTTCTGAAAAAGAAAGAGGGAGAAAGGAATTCAAAAAGGATCTGGAGTTTAAGCTGTATGGTTGATATGGGGGAGATAATTATATTTTTATCATCTAAACTTTTTTATAATTCTGCAATATTTCTTAATTTTTTTTGGAAGAATGAAATTCCTTTTCACTTCTATACTTCGATTTGTTTAGAAATGAATAAGAGGGTTTTCAAACAATAAGTTTTCTTGAATGAAAATCCACCCTCCAGAAACCACCAAATGTAAGGGAATTATTCTTTTGACATTTCCTATCCTATAGTTCATGAGTCCATTTCTGGCCTTGTCCTCCAGTGATGAGGGAGGTCTACATTCGCATACCAAAATATAGGACAGTGCTTTATTAGCAGGGTTGGTTATTGAGGTTTAGGTGGAATATAGGAGACATCAAGCACAGGTTAGAAAGGATACCGGGAAAAGAAGGAAGGTGTATTTAATTCACTAGTAAAGCATCAATAGGGTAAAGTGCTAAGTCATACATTAATATTTGTCAGGCCTCCATGATGGCTTTGTCCACACGTACAACCATCACCACAAGAAAAACTTAACCATGTTACTTGATCTCAATATCTACTATCCTCCTAGCAAAAGGGAAACTGGCTAATAAAAATTCCATTTTTTTAACTTTGGTATGTTAACAGTGAAACTAATCTATCTAGGTTAACACCAGTATTGGGTGAGCTTGAGGCAAAGTTTTGAAAAATGTCTCATAGTATGAAATGGGAGAACTGAGAAGAAAAAAGAAGACAAAAGGAGTCTAAATAATATGAAAACTGTAAAGTTCGAACCATAAACCTGTTGGGTACCCAAGGTAAATTTGAGTAATATTGATGAGCTATCTCTTTTTCATCTCTGATTCATCCATTTTCAGAGTCACAGACATATGCTATACACAATAAGTGAGAACCAGTCTCTGATGCTCAGTGTAGTGATCAAAAGATGACTAAGGGCTCCCCCACAGGGCGGAGTGGAATAATTGCCACAAGGATGACGCACGCAGTGGAGCACAGTGCCACAGCTGAAGGGATAAGGAATTGTGGACAGTTTCACGAGAGAAGCTGGCATTGAGCCTGGACTTTTACCGAAACTCTACTCATCTTCAATCAAAGAGATGAAAAGAAAGTTTCAAAACCCAGGATGAAAGACGACCATGGAGTCATTTAAATGTTTGCAAAAAAAAAAAAAAAATGGCATGAGGGAAGAATTATTTTTAAAAATATATGTGTTACAGGCTGAAGTGTGCCCCGCTCCCCTCATCCCCGGAAGTCATATGTTGAAGTCCTAACCTTCAGTCCCTCAGAATGCGGCTGTGTTTGGGGATAACGTCTTCGATCGTGGCGGGCCCTAATCCATTTTCACAGACACACACAGAGGAAGATCATGGGGAGACAGAAAGAAGACAGTCAGCCATCCATAAGCCAAGACGAGAGGCCTGGAATGAAACCAACTTTGCTGACCTCTTGATCTCAGATTTCTAGCATCTGGATTTGTCAGGAGATAAATTTGTGTTATTTAAGCCACCCGGTCTGTGGCACTTTGTCATGGCAGCGCTGGCTAACTAATACAATACGGTACACTTAAAATCATGGTAAAAATCCTATAACATTTAAGCCACGTTATCTTATTGAGTTTTTAAAAGCACACTATCAAACACATGGATAGAGTGATCCAATTTTTATAAAATCATGCAACTATATGTATACATATAGAAAAAAGATGACAGATGTTACCTCTGACGTTTTGTGTGATTTTTAAAGTTTTCTCCATTAGGCTTTTCTGCTTTGGTCCATTATTTTAATAAGCATGTCAGCGGACAGAGTCAAGAGAGAATAAATATATAGAGCAAGGAAAGAATGTAGCTCAAGGCAGAACCTTGGGGAATGCTAGTATTTAAGGGACAGAGGTAGGAGCAAATGGAGGCAACAAAGAAGGATGGGTGAGGGAGGAGGAAACAGGGTGTAATTCCAAAGAGGCTGACAGAGGGCGAGGCTTCAGAAGGAACAGGGTGCTCTTGACATTGTCAAACGCAGCAGAGCTGCGGCAGGTCCTGTGAGAACACGCTGCTCGGGGAAGCTGGGAGGTCACGCTGTCCTCTGGGAGCAATTGGAAGGAGTGCTGGGGCCAGTTCGTAAAAGTCTGTGGAGAGAGAGGACAGTGAGGAAGGAAGGCAGCAAAGCTACGAATACTTAAAAGAATTACAGACTGTCATCCTCATACTAAGAATAGCCTGAATACAAACCTGGGTATAGAGATGCCAATTACCCTAGAAACTCAGGGAAGAGTACTTTAGCAACATGTACCGAGATGCTGTATTCTGCACAGTACCTAAGACGCTTCTGGATCCATTCTAATGTTATCTGTCCATCAGCCTGTAGTCTTTGCTTAAAGGGAAAGATGTTGCTGTCAACCAAAGATCTTGACAATAAAATCACTCAGTAGCTTCTCTAGAACAACAAAGGGGATTGCGCCACCAGCTTATTGTGACAAGACAGCATTTATAAACTCATTTGACTACCGGGAACATGCTTTCTTGTCTGGTTTCCCTACCTCATAGCCAGGTTCCCTTGGGATGAGGACACACAAAAACTACATAGACAAGAGACAAGGAAAGAGAGAGAGGAAGAAGGCGAGTGTTTCAAAAGTGTGCCAGGCCCTGCTCTTCCTTCTTTCATCCTATTCAGGTAGCCCTAGGATAGCATACTATCAATGTTACGAGAAAAAAATATACATACACACACACTTACCAATCTATTTTATTTGAGTACCCTGCTCTAAGCAGCATACTACCCACTTTACTTGAATTATTTACTTTTTACACAATCACAATCAAGTATGTACCCTTACTAACTCCTTTTTATAAATGAGGCTTAGAAAAGTTATGTTATTTGAGACCACGCAAACTGTTTGATGTAAGGTCATTTCCTGGTGACAAAGTGGCTTTCGACATTCTATCTCCCACTGAGAAAGCTCTGCCCTGGTGACACACATTAGGCCCATACAGAGTTAACACCACCAAAAAGCAGCTTATAAATGTCAGGTGTTCCCTCCCAGCAGGGCAATCAGAAGATTTCTGAAAGGAGATAGCTTTAAACTTTGGCTTTAAAGGGTCGAAAAAATTCTAGTAAGTGGAGGTTCCTTTGACCACAAAATCAAAACATCATCTGTTTTTCCTACTTTTGTGTTATTTCTTCCCAGCTCTTTTCAAGCCGTCTCTAAACAGCAAGACATCACTAGCGCCACCATCTTTTTATTCCCATCATCTTGAATTTCCTTCTTGACACTGAAGTTCCTTGGCACTAGCAGACAGAGCTGGGCGTGCTTGGATGCTCAGATGCTCAAATGCCAACTCAGGCTTTAATTGCTAAACAGCTGTGGCAAGGATACCTGGTCATGGTGACTTTGGTAAAGGACAATAACCACTTTCCTCTGGATAGATATCTCTGAGTGCTGTGGGGACCAGCTTCCAGGGGAGGCATTATCTGAGACAACCAGAATTCACTCCAGAGGCATTTCTGAGCACGGCTCTGTCCCAGGATGGAGGTGTTATTTAAAATCACCTTTAACTGTTGTCTGTTAAATAAAATTCCAAAGTGCTTTGACTCTTTAAAGTTGGAGGGAAGAGGGATTGAGTGGTCAATGTCACATCTGTGAGCAAGTGGCTGAGTCTTGCTCCTGACTCAGGCTTGTCTGGGCATATTCTTCCAGACCTCTCTAGCGCCCATGTTGGACCCTGCTTCCTCTGAACCTCTCTCTGACTGGCTGAGCTCCTCCACCAGAAAGCGGAAGGTGATCGTTAAGATCCATCAGTTTTTAAAAGATTAAAAACATTTCACATTGCTCACCATCAGATGTCTGTAATTCCGTAATCTGAATGATAGCATAACCAGAGGGTTCTGTACCCAGCGAGTTATTTCTAGATACCTATAGAAAACAGGTCAAAGCTACTAAGGAAAAACTACAGAGAACTTTGCTCTTATCCAAGACAAAGTATTTCTTATGAGAAGAAACTCTTGTGATCATTGGTTGGTAACTCAGTCTGCTGAAAGAAACCATAGCCCTTAAGAACAAAAAAGCTCTCCATAGATAAAAATTAAAACATTTGATTGCCGTGCCAGGTTTTCACACTTTTAACTTATAGAAAAGGCGTAAGATGTTTCAAAACCTCTTTCAAGCACATGTAGTGTGCTTGAAACTATATCCTCATATTCAGAAGGGGAGTTTAGTTTTAATAACAGTTTAGATTAAATAATTGAAAAAAACATAGTTCTAGAATTATGATTAGAAAATGAGATACTGAAATGACTGTGGCTTTCATTGTTTCTAGAGTAGGATGGGTCACCATAAGTAAGGGACTACTCACGACCCTCACCTCTAACCTCCCCAGAGTGCATTAAGTGGACACCTGAGGTATCATCTATTCTGTGCTGTAAAACCAAAGTAGCTGATCTTCAAACACTTCATCTGTTATTTTCTGTGATTTCAAAACCTAGATACCTAAAGTGTCATTTTTTTTCCCAGTTTAAAAATAATGCTATTTTTATTATTGTTTCCTATGGAAACCGTTCCCCTAGGCCTGGCAACAGCCATATCTGAACAAGGACTTGTTTATTTAAGCCATTTTCCCTTGTTGAGCTTCAGATGACACAAACACTTATTTTGCCCCAATGGATTCTTCAAAGTTAATCCCTGCCCATTGGAGAATCAGCTAAGGCTGCCATAGCCACCCTCCCAGCTGCTAAGCAGCCAAGGAAAACCATTCTGTTCCTCCAGAGACCAGTTTGGGGAACTTCGAGTCCTCGGGGACTAATGGAAAGTTACAGAAGCCGGGACCAAATTGTCAGAACTCTCCAAATCTTGAGGTCAAATGTTGAATAAAGCAGCAAGACTCAGAAGGCATAGAAGCATCACAAGAAGCCTTCCATGTTTGCACGAGAGAGAAGGATTATTCCTTTAGCATAATACATGTTTCTGACAACATATTTTTCATCTTTAAACACTGAAGAATGGGAAACTTCTACTTGTCCCTAGGTACAAATAGCTTGTATCAGACTAACACTCCCACAAAAACAGCTTTAAAAACACCTCCTCTGAATAAAAAAAAAAAAAAAGCTATGAAAACACTGGAGAGTAACCAAAGCAGTTGGGACTTAGGGGTTGAGGTTCTGGAGAGACATAAAATGCACTGAAGTGCTCCAGAGAGTTTCCACTGATATTTTCCCCAGGTACTTTGCTGAGGTGTAGAGGAGATGAGAGATGAGAGATGATAGGTCGATAGACAGACGTATATACACACATCAATTGTCCAGTGATGCAAGAGTCTCTCTGAGCTAGGGAGACAAAAGGTAGAATTTGGGGCTATCAAACTGATGCAGGACAGGGCGAATTTCCCTGGGTAGCGGGGAACTCAAGCCCTGCACTGAGAGAGAAGAGGGTTCTTGGCAGAATGCAAGAAAGAATTCAAACACACCAAAGTAAGAGTCAAAAGGCAAGCTTATTAGAGAAGCGGTAACGCTCCACAGAGCATGGTGTCCTCTCAGAGGCAAAGACTGAGAGAGCCTAAGAGAGACTCAGAGGGACAGAGACAAAAGGGAGAGACAGGGACAGTGAGAGAGAGAGGGTAAAGACACTGAGAGGGACCTACAGTGGGAAATTCAGTTTATACATCATTCTTCAGTTCCTGTGTGTTACAGTTTAAAGACTTTGTTTACTTGTTTACCCATTTTCCTTTGATATGGACACACATTGAGGAAGGAGAAGAGTATGTAGAGTGAAAAGGTGGGAATATGTAGTGTGAGAGGTCTGCTGGCCGTTCCCAACCTTCCATCCACAGGTCCCCCATAGGGAATGAATGATTTTAGTTTTAGCCATAGGGAATGAATGATTTTATTTTGGGTAGGGCACCACTTAAAGACTGTTTTTTTCTGTTTCCTGTTTTCCCTTCACGGTGCAGGGAATTTCCCAGCAGAGGTTTTCCTTTGTTCTGCCGGCTTCCTGTGGCCTGGCTGCAGGACTGATCAGCATATTGCAATCTCTGGATATAGCTCGATTTAACATTTTAGTTCTCTTGCCTCCTCCCTACATTAAAACTGAAAGGATCTGAGGAACCAGCATCCTGGAGAAGTGAACCCCATATTCCCTATACAATTTCCTCTCAAGGCGTTAACCTACTTTTAAATTAAGTAGACATAGGTCAAGAGATAGAAACCAAGCAATCATACAATAGAAAGCTTCTCAGACTAAAAGGGTTACTGGAGATTTTAATGGTCTCGTGGTGCTAGAAAGACAAAACTTGGAGTTCTGGGACCCCCCCACAAAAAGAGGAGTCCTGGCACATTCTCCAAACTCTCAACTAAGCTGGAAGGGCTACTCATAGGAATGAGGGTGAGATAACTCTGAAATAGAACTGCCCTCACAAAACCTGAAATTCAGCTCTGATCAGCTCAGTTCCTGATTGGATCAAGGTGATCTGCTTATCAAAACAAAATTAAGTCCTCTCTGTAGGATAGTAACCATCATCTAGAGTCTCTATCATTTTTATACACATTGTCCATCATTCAATCCAAATTACCAGGCTTGCCAAAAAATATGACCAATGATGAAAATTCAAGAGAGAAAAAAAAGCCATGACAATAGAAAGAGAAACGCATGTGATCGAGATATTGAAATACTCAGATACAGACTTTAAAATAACTGCATTCGAAATGGTCAAGAAAATAGATTAAAGTATGGAGGATTTCACTAAGAACTGAAACTATAAAACAAGGTATTAAATGGCAATTCTAGAACTAAAAAACATAATAACTGACTTGAGAATGCAAAAACTACATTTAGTGATGGATGAAAAGCAGAAGAGAGAATTAGCAAACTGGAAGATAAGCCAGTTCAAAAATCTAAATTGAAGTACAGAGGGGGAAAAAGTATGGAAATGGAGAAAAGAGTGAAAGAGATATATGGGACATGGTGGGAAAACCCTAAAATGTGTGTAATTAACACTCCAGGAGAGGAGAATCAATGGGGCAAAAACTATTTTCGGAAACTAACAAAAGCTATTAAGCTGCATGTTCAGGAAATTCTATGACCTCTAAACAATACGAATACAAAAGCCAACCACACTTAGGCACATCATGATAAGACTACTGAAAGCCAGAATTAAAGAAAAAAAGATCAAAATTTTTTTTAAGAAAAATATCTTAACAGTAAATAGAGAAAAGAGACATATTACCTTCAAATGGGGCAATGATAAGACAACTCTGAAGCAAACATTATATTTCTGTATCTTGCAAAAAAATTAGTAAATGAAATTTAAAAGACAATACCATTTACAAGAACAGCAAAAAAAGCATCAAATAAATAGGAATAAATCAAATAGAAGATGTGCAAGTTCTTTTCACTGAACACTTCAAAGCATAACTGAGAGAATTGTAAATAGACCCAAATAAATGAAAGAATGTACCGAGTTCGTAGATCAGAAGACTCAATATTTTAAGGGTTAATTCTATCCAAATCAAACTGTAGATTCAGTGCAATCCCAGCGAAAAATGCCTGTAGGTTTCTAATAAATTGGAAATTGACAAATTGACTTTAAATTTTACATGGAAATGCAAAGGGCAAGAAAAGTGAAAATAAATCTTGATGAAGGAAAAAAGTCAAAGGCATGCTAACAGGTATCAAGCTTTATTATAAAGCTAAATCAGAAAAACTGTGGCATTGGCAAAAAGAAACAAAATAGATCCCACTGGAATGTAACAGAGAGTTCAGAAAATAAAAGGCAGTCTTTTCAATAAATGATGGTGGATCAATATAGGAAAAAATTAACCTAAATCTCCTACCTACACCCCAAAATCTGTTCCAGATAGATCATAGACCTAAATGTAAAATAATATAGCTTCTATAAATAACCTAGGACAATGTCTTCATCACCTGGGTTCTCAAACAGGACATTAAAAACACTAAATGCAAAGTAGAAGGCGGAAAATTGGACATTACTAAAATTAAGAATTTCTGTTTATCAAAAGACACCATTAAAATAATGAAAGGCAAGCAACGAGCTGTGAGAATACATAAATAATGAATATATATGTATGTATGTGTCCTCTAAATAGCTGAGAAAGCAGAGATTCCAATTAAAAAATGGACAAAAGTCTTGCACAGTCTCTTCAAAAAAGAATGTATCCAAATGCACAATTAGTACATGAGGAGGTGTTCAATATCATTAGTCATCAGGAAAATGAAAATTAGAAGCACAATAAAATGCCACCACTCACTCAGCAGAATGGCTAAAATGAAAAGGACTACAATACCAAGTATTGGTGAAGGTATGAGCAGCTAACCTCCCATCACTGCTGCTAGGAGGACAAATTGGTACAGATACTGTGGCAAATTTAAAAATGGCCGCTGATTCTTCCCATCTCTGTAAGCATTTACAATTGGCACATAACATTTGCAACTGACTTTGCAGTTTCTTTCTCCAAGAGGTCTACATCCCTGCTCCTCGAATCTGGGCCTGACCATGTGACATACTATTTTTAATTGGTCAAACTAAAAATAACACAAATAGCTATCAAGAGTAGAATACATAAATAAATTGTGAAATCATCATGCTATGGGATACTATACAGCAATGAAATTGAACAAACTATTGGTGAATGCTCAGCATGAACAAATCTCACAAATACCATGTTATGTTTTTTAAAGAGACATACACAAAAGTATACATATTGCATGATTTCATGTATAAAAAATTCACAAACTAGGAAAAATCTGCAGCGACAGCAACCAGAAAAATGGTTACCATGGAAAGGTATGGCCTGGGAGGAAGCATGGGGGTATTTCTGGGTGCTGGTAATGTTTTATGCCTTGATCCACTCAATTCTGTTTACTCTGTAAAATATTTATTGAATGAGTATCAAAGATACAGTGCCCTTTTCTATATGTTGTAATTCTGTTTTAAAAGTATAAAAATTAACAAGAAATGGTTCTCGGCCCTATTCTTTACAATGTCTTCTTCAGGGAGATTATCTACCCACACACATTTTTAGTTTCAGATTTCTGCTGATGACTTAAATCTCTATCCACTGGCCCTATCTATCACTCTCTGTCCCTTCCACAGACATCTGTTGTTACATGATCCATTATTATGGTGAACACAGAATCTAAAACTAAACAAGCTTCACCTGCCCCGCACGTTTGGGTTTGTGATGTTCCTCATTTCTAAGTACCTTCTCTGGCAACTGTGTTGCCTTATCTCTCTTGCTCTTCACATCATATCGTCAAGTCCTGTCAAGTCTTCGCAAGCCTTCTTTTGAATTTCCTACAACTGGGTCTCTTTCTCCTTTCTACTTTGTCACTCAGAGTTCAGAGGCAGGAGACAGAAACCACTCCAGTTATCTTAAGCAGAAAGAGATTTGATACAGGGAATTTAGGGCTTCAAGAATCATTGGGGGCTGGAGGAGTCAATTTCAGGCGGACCTCCAAGAATGACCCTAAATAAAGTAAGACCACAAAACTGGACCTCCAGTGGAGTCCTACCTCTGCCACAATCAGGCCAGTGGATGGCAGAAGGCTGCCACCAGAAGTGCTGAGTTCAAAAACACCCCATCCCAGCTGGAATCCAGATATCAGGGAGCCACCCAGACAGCCCGCAAAGGCATCCAAAACCCATAACACTAGTGACTGGACACTTTTGAATAAACCCAATCTATCCACAAACTTGGTTGCCACAGCAACAACCAACGTGAGAAAGATGGCCCCCGTCACTCCCACTTCAAGAAAGTGCATCTGATTGGTAGAATGTAATTCACAGGCAGAACAGGAGCCGCATAGGAGTCTGGGAATGTAGCTTTGGCTTTCTCATCTCTGTACTACCGGAAAGCCCATAGAAGGAGATTGCACATTCCTTCTGACCCTTAGTTGTGCAGTAGACCTCTCCACTATGCCTGCTGGGCACCTGGGATGGGGCTAGGTGCTGGGAATACAAAAAAAGACATAGTTCCTGACCTCAAGGAGCTCTTGGTCTAGAAAGGGAGAGAAAGGTAACAACTTATGATCACAAAACAGTATGCGGAAGGAGTGTGTTGAGGCTGTGTGTTAAGATGTTTCTATCTTATTATTCTATTATTCCCTCTATCCCTGAGAGATAAGTGAGCTTTCTCAGAAGAGGCCCAAACATATTTCTTAGTCTTTGATAATATCATTGCCTTTGTTTCCATCCCACCTTAATAAAAATCTTATGAAAGAACTCACTCATGAGTATTAGTAGATAACAGTCAATTTAAGTTAGAAAAAAAGGTCTTACTAATAAATTTTCTTTTCACTGTCAATTACATTTTTAAGAAATTAAGTTAACAAATTAACATTCTTAGGCTGCCTTTGAAAATTACGAATAAGTTTTATACCAATTATTTGCAGGGTGGTACTTCTAAAGAATATTGAGTGTGTTTTGGAAACTCCGTTGATATGCATATTAATTATACTGCTCCAATTTTGTTTACACAATTGGTCTAGAATATATTGTCTTGTTAATGAAGGAAAGCATCGTTTATTCAGTCCCTGGCCCATTTAATGGGAATCCACATAATTTACATTTTACTTTTGCTCAGCTTAACTAAAATCACTATATAGAGGGCATTGTGCTTGCTTCATCATAGCCAGCTCTGAGACACCAGCTATAACCCTTGGGTGTCCATGCAGGTCAGCGGGTTCTTATTGGGTACCTATCCTCCTACCCCCTGTCCTTTTCTGCTTGTAGTGGGTCTTTACTGGGAGATTCTGTTTGTAGTTTATGTATCCAGGTGTGATAAGCCAGTGGATGACTGAGATAGAGCTGGTATGTCATGCTTATAGTACTGACTTTTCTCTTTGGGAACTGCTTCATTCTTTGGCTCGAAATATGCCGGCCAGGTAAGTCTACCTTCTGTTATGTCCTGTCAGGGCCAGATCTATGCATTATTGAAAGCTGAGTAATGTTCATCATCTTTAAAAGACAAATTAGAATTCCTTTAGACCAGCTACCACATGAGTTTGAGGGCAGAGTTACGTGGTAACGATGTCTTTATAGCACTGGACAAAGAGTAGTAGCTCATATTATTCTAGGACAGCAGAAAGGATCTCAGCAAAAGCATCAGTGGGTAACTTTGAGGGTGGAGGGGTAGTGTCTTGGGTTCCGTCAGGTATGGTCTGGTCCCATCCAATGCTGTCCCCTGTTGCTGAGGACATCTCTTTTTAGGAAGAGTGTGTGTGGCTTTCTTGTGGCACATCTACCCCAGAGGCCCCTCTTATAAGCAGTGTAAGTCCCTGATCCCTCCTACAGTGGCATGTCTCACTGCTTGTCCCCAAGGCCACATGGGCAGACCCTCCACTAAACTCATAAAGCTGCAGGGACCTCTGAGTCTCCTGGACAAAAGCTTTAGGGAACTAGAAAAGAGGGAGGCATGCCAGATTTTCAAACTGAGTTTTCCTTGTGCCTCCAAGTTCAAATTACAGCTCCTAGTCTACTTACACATCTAGTAAAATATTTAATTTTACTCTTTCATTAATAACCAATTAAATCAAGCTGAATAGACTAACCTCCCTTAAACAATCACTGCTATTTACATTTTGGTTAATTAAATTTCCTCAAATATGCTAAACTGCAGTTATAAATTTAATGTAGTCAGTTTTCTTTTGAACTACTTCAAATGCTGATCCTAAGCAGCAAAGCCTTCCCAAGTACTTAAACAACTATAATAAAGCTAATAAATTAAACTATAAATACTGTAACTCTCACATTCATTTAAATATTCCAATTTGTTTATAAATTAATCAAATTTTTGTACTTAATTTAAATCACAAATCTAAAATCAATTACTTAATTATACATTTTAAATTGGAATCACAAGGCTAGTCAGTCTTCGTCCTAATACGTTCAATTTTACTACAAACTGAAATCCAGATACACCCAGATTTTCTCAACGATTTCGAGTGTATTTCTGAATTGCACAAAAGTGTGAGTATTGAGGACTGGTGTACTTCCATATCTCCACGCCTAATTCTAAGCTTTCCGAGGGCTAGAAATACAGTTCCGCCTATTGAGGGATCAATGTCATCATTCCCCCACAACCTGGGTGGTCTTCGCAGGACGTCGGAATCACGGATTGGCCAGGCAGCTGCATCCTGGAAGAGCCCACACGCGTCTGAGCCTGCAGTTGTCCTGGGCGATGCTACCTGCAGCACTGCTGGACCCGGGAGCCTTTCTTGTGGTCGGACAACAGGGGACGCCCAGTCCTCCCCCTGCAGAGGGTGTTAATCGTGAAGATGCTTCAGTGCAAGTGGCAGCAGGACCTAACCTTCCAAACTTCTTTCAGCATCTCTGCCCGCTGGGGCACGGGGGAAGCCAGCCTCCGTGTTACGGTTTCGTCAGCCTCCTCTAGTCCCTCACTACCTGTTTGAATCTGAATCCCTTCCATCTTCCTGTCTGGCCAGGCGTTTCATTCGGAATGGTTCTGCACATGTGCCGAGCCACTGTCTGAACAGTGTCCTTCCGCACCAGGGTCCCTCCGCACCCAAGTCCTTCCGCAGCGCCCTGCCAGAGTCGTCTCTTGGGTCTTCGCAGCCCTCCTGTGACCACTCCGGGGGTTTGCAGGGTATAGCACCTGCTGCCTGTCCCAATAATCTGCCCGCAGCCATAGAAGGCTTCCGCCCTGGCTGGCTGTGTGACCTGGAGCGAGAGATGACTAATTCTATGGACAAGTGTCCTATGTCAAATGGGACAAAAGTATCTACCCCACAGGTATGGGGATTAAACGACCTCACGTGGGTAAAGCACTTGGCACAGCGCCTGGCACTGAGCATGTGCTCCATGAATGACAACTAGTACTGTCTTCAACATACGCATTTTTAATTTTAGGTATATGACTAGTCAGCTTGGCTGCCATGATAGAGTACCACAGACTGGGAGGCTTAAACAGCAGAAATGTATTTCTCCTTGTTTTGGAGGCTGGAAGAAGTCTGATGTCAAGGTGCCAGTCTGAGAGCCCCTTTCTTGGCTTGCCACCCTCTGGCTGCGTCCTCACATGGTGGAGAGAGAACAAGAGCCAGTCTCTTCCTCTTATAGGGACACTAATCCTACCATCATCACCTCCCATAGGCCTCACCTCCAAATGCCATCACACTGGGGGTCAGGACTCCAATGTATGAATTTTGGGGACACATAGACATTCAGTCCATAACTGTCTTTTTGTTTGTTTTTTTTTTTTTCTGAAATTTCACTGGGCTTGACTTTTTTTTTTATCTCTTGAAAATGATACATTCCTGAAACCACGCATAGCTGGACCTTGAGGAAGCACAGCCAAGCATTGTCAAAATTGTCCTCGATGTGTTATCTCCTTTCAAAGAACAAAACGTTCCTTCAGGGAGCGAGTGGGTCTCCTCCGACTTGTGCCGGCAGATCTGTCCTCATACTCCCTGCTATTCTTTGTGCTCCAAAGAGCTCTTTGGGGTCCCTTTCCGAGATGATTTCTGTGAGGATTTGGCCAATAGGAGGGGCCGAAGCATGTTGGCGGGGAGGAAGCAGGGCTGTCTTTCCCTACTCCCTTCCTGCTTCTGTGCCTGGATCTGAGACAGTCAGTGTCCCTACTCAGTCACACCCCCACCACCAGGAACACCTTCTACCTGACTCAATCTCACTGTGCGGCGTTTCCCTCAGGCCCAGGGCTTATGAGAGCTTCCCACTGTTGTAGCCTCTAGGTGTCTTGACCACCTCTCCCCGCATCCCCTGACTTATTGGCACCTCTTAATCCTGCCTCTGCTTCTCTGTAAAGAGTCTCTTCATTAAAGTCTTCTGTTAAAGTACCTGAGAGCTTTCCTGAGCCCTGGTGGATAGATACACTTACCATAAATTTCAATGTTTTTCCATGCAACCTACCTCCCGATCAGTCATGCTCTTAGTTTAATAAAGTATTTTCCATCCTTAGAAGAAGAAATCCTGGAGAATTTCCAACTGGCACATGTGGCTTTTGCAAGGTCATGATGATAATAATTTCCTTAAGGGAAATAGTCATTTTTAGTATTACTAGGAATTGAGACTGAGAAGTATAGTAAAGGAAATACATACATCATGGCTTGATGTATGAAGAAAAATGAAAAATAAGAAGTCAGAAGCCTTCTCACTACTCTCTCCCTTAAAGTACTAATTATCTTTTTATAGGACTCTGACACTCCTCGGCCACTATTTAGGGGCTACTACTATGAGACAACCTCTAATCCCCCCACTCCTCACCCACCAACTATCTTGGAAATCGGGGAAATAAGATTACTCTCAAAGAGTTAACTTTAAATCACTTGTACTGATCAGAACAGAGAGATGCAAAGCCACCTTAAAAAGCAGAAAGATCCTTAGAACTATAAAGCTGGGCTCTAGCTTGACTGAATACATTAAACTATGTGAAGCAGAAATACATCAGTAAGAGGCCAGCAAAGGGAGATCACAGCAGCAGACATCAACTGTGCTCACAGAATCGCCCTGCAGAGGAATAAGCTTGAAAAACTCAGAAGGCTCTGATAGCCTTATAGGGAGACAGGCACCTCCGCTTATCTCAGCCAGATGCCATTAAACAATCAATTCTTCTACTCCCCGATTCCAACTCTGTGCTCACCAAGAAACATTTTTATGCTAACAGCGCTCTTATTTCAAAAGCAATGCACGTTTATTACCAAAATAATCAGAAAATGTGGACCAGGCCCAGGGACGACAGTAACACCTTGATTTATTTTCTTCCATGTCATTTTTCACACACATAAATACACAAACACACGTATTAACAAAGATAGAAAGGTTTCCTCCTTTCCGAGGTGTTTTTCAGCTTGCTCTTCACTTCATAATGAATAATGAATAATGAATATCTTTGTGTGTCAACAAATATGCCTCTACTATAGTAGGTTAATGGATACGTATTTTTTTTAGGCGGGGCAATCATAATTTATTTAACCAGGGCTCCATTATTATACATTTCTTCCATTTTCGTAAGTTTGCAGTTACCAACAGCACTGCAAGAAACACTCCTGCAGCAAAGCTTTGCACTTCATTAACCATTTCGCTGCATGGATTTCCAAAGGACATGAACATTCCAAGGCTCCAGAGACGTTTCGCCAGAATGCTTTCTGGAAAATATAATTGCTCCAGTGTTTTTATAGTTGATAAATCATTAGGTTGTTATTTTAATTTGTATTTTTCTGATTACTAGTGAAGCTGGATTTTTTTCATGAATTTATTAGACATTTGAATTTCTTATTTTTAAATCTTATTTATATTCTTTGCCCATTTTTATTGGAATATCTGTCTCCTATTTATTATAGAGGTCTTTATATTAATAAGGACTTAACTTTTGTGATATGTATTGCAAATGTTTTTCTCAGTTTATTATTTTCCCTTTATTGCAATATGGTGTTTTGGCTTAAGCTCAGACTCAGGAATGAATCTGACTTTTATATAACAGAACCCACTCTACTGGCTTAAACAAAGAGGACTAATTATCTCACATAACAAATTCCTATTAGAGATGCAGCAGCTGGAACTGGTTCAGAGGGCTGACAATATGAGGGCTCACATCCCAGCCTCTACTGGCCTTTTCCTGCTTATCATCTGATGATAACTAAATGGCTGCTGCAGCACTAGCCATCAGGTCTGCATTCCAGGCAGAAGGAGAAAAGATGGAGGAAGAGACAACACCAGCTAACTCTTAATTATGCCCATTGGTGAAAACCGGTCACATGGCCGCTCCCAGCGGCAAATGAGGGGCAGGCAAGGGCAAAGGGAAGGTGGAATTAAGCGAACAAATTTACACTGTTCACTGTAGAGCAATTTTAAGACTTACATTGTCATATAGGGCTATATTTATTCCTTTGGTTTCATGTTTAGAAAGTTCTTCCCCAATTCAAGGATGTATTCCAGTAGATAGCCATCTATATTTTCTTTCATTGCCTTTATGGATTCGTGTTAACATGAGGTAGAACTCAAACTTTTTTCTCCAGATAATTGGCCAGTTGCCCCAAAATCATTTTTTGACTTTCTCCACTGATTTGAAATACCTTAATGGGTTACTGAGCTATTAGATACACTTAAGTCCATTTTAGTACTTACAGTTCTGTTCCATGGGTCTAGTTAGTTACTCCTGTGCTATGGCGGGTACTTCAATGTAATTTATCATGCATTTCAACATTGCAAGGCAAGTCTCCACTCATTATATTGCTTTTTCAAAAATTTCTTGACCATTCCTGAATAATCATTATTCAGATGAATTTTTCAATCATTCTGTCAAGTTTTTTAAAGGATCCCATTTGGATTTCAACCGGAAATGCATTAAATTTATCGGTGGAGAAGAATCGACAGCTTGAACAGTTAAATTTTCTGAACCAGAGATGTGATGCACTCGAGTCTTCTTTCAGTAAAATTTTGTGATCATCACACAGTGGGATATTTTTTCTCTGTTTTGTATGTTAATTAGTTATAGCTAATACATGGGAAAGCTAAAGATTTTATAAGATTGATCTTATAGATGAGCCACCTTACTGACCCTTCAATTCATTCTGAAAGTTTTCCATATTTGTTATTTGGCTACTTCATCTGCCTGAGCTTGAAAGAGGGACATCACACACAACTTTCTGCTTATTACCTGGCTTCCTGTTATGGTTCTTACCATATTTTTCATTACACTGTATTAAACTTAAGCCTGATTAATGGAGTTCTTCCCCGAGAGATAAATCCGCTCTTGCTACCCTGCCATGTTCAACTTATAGCAGAGCTGAGTTAGCCCACGTTCTGCAGCATAAGCCTTCTTAGAAGTTCTAACCTGCCACCAGGGCGGGAATTTCTTCTCTGTCATATCCACCAGATATTAACCCAACTTCTGCACAGAAAGTCCTAGTAATAGGAAACAGTCAAATTTAGGGTACCTAATTCCATTATGGGGACATTTCAAATTTTTAGAAGCTTCTTATTTATAGGGACAGAATCTTCCTAGTCTAGTTTCTTCATATGTTTCCCAGGAGATACTACCTTCTTTAGTACTTTCTCTCAACTATTTTTTCTTCACTAACACACCTAAGATTTCCCACCGTCCAAGTAACTCTCCCTACACCTGCCCTTTTCACTGAGGATGCTCCCTAAAGGAGTACCGGAATGGACGGAACTGAGCGGGGAGACCTGTCACAGGCAGGCACACAACTACCTTCACTGTTTCAGCATCGTTGGCAACTGAATGGTCCATGCTTTTTTCATAGGAATGCATTAGGCCAAATCTCTCCATCCTACATTTGTGTATTTTCTGAAAATTTGATTTATCCCTGTTAAAGTTCATTTTGTTTTTGACTTTTGTTGTGGTCTGCTCATGTAATCTTGAGACATTGTTCTCACTCGTCTCATTCATTAAATAACTAAACCTTCCTGTTTTGTGCCTTCTGTAAAATTTAATAGGCATGTCTTCTAGGCTCTGGGTCCAAGTTGCCTACAGATATGTCAAAATGGCCAGGGATGTGGAGAGAGAGCAGCAGCATGCCTCAGGTGCTTCCCTCCAGGTGATATATAAGTCAATACGGCAGGGCATAGGTGCTCAACCAGCTTTAAGTACAACCAACCTTATTGATAAAATCATGAAAGGAGGGACTTTGTCCAATGTCTACTGAAACAAGAGTACAGTACTGCCCAGAGTTCTGTTTTACTCATCAGTGATGGATCTGGTTTATAGGTTTAGCATCACAATAGAGCAGGGTATAAAGGGAAAAGCCAGGACCTGGGATAAAATATGACTCCTGGAGTGAAATGCACCATGGGCTGGAGGGGTGGGGGGAGGGTAGAACTGAAAGCAAATAATGATGGGAAGGATAGCCAGCCACTCAGCTCACGGCAGCTGTGGGGCCTTGGCTTCTGGAAGGTGTGTGAGTGGGAAAGCATGCAGCTCTTCAACGATCTACTAATGTAAAACAACTTTATGTGAAAGAGGGGCACATTTTTCCAATTCTAGCAAAAAGACCATAGTGGCTAGTGACAGCACCATGAAAGATCACTCCAGCTACAGTGTGGTAGCCAGAGGAAAGGGGACTTTAAAAGACAGCTTCAGGACTTGGGAGGAAAATAGCAGAGTTTCAGAAAAGAAGGAGTAGTCAAAACACATGCCGCCAGATGTGTTGCAGATGGGGTGAACCATGCAATAAGGAGTCGCTGGCCTATGGGTGACTGTCTTTAGGTCTGCAGGTGATCCTGGGCCATTTTCCTTTGGCCAGGGTAACTGGGTCATATGACACAAAACATATGACACGAGTGGAACTGCATATAGCCATTTTCTTCAGAAGCTGAGGAGATGATTGGCATACAACATATCACTGAATTTCTCCAGTACCTTCTGACCCCATAACCACAGCACACTGAATTCCTTTAAGAGAAATTATGTGTGAGATGGAATGTGCCCAAGCTAACTTGTTGCTTTACAGTCAGGAGTCAAGATGGACCTGCTTCTGAATCTGTAATTAGGAGATTCTGAGTGAAATCCTTCTGGATACGAGATGATGTGCTACATGACCTCTCAAGGTCACTCTTCATTTCCACAGTCATGCAACTCTGTTAAAAGCAACCAAATAAGGATAGATATATAGCAGGGCTTGAAATAGTAAGTCTAATTCTACTGTAAGTCAGTCTATTTTGGTTTTTTCAACTCTACCAATGTAAAGTGTGCTTTGGGGACTGCATTTTTCTTCCTAATTAATTGGAATGAAGTACAGCATTCATAACCATTCTGGCTCCCCCCCCCAACAAATAGCTCTTTCTTCTCTCTTAGAATGTGAAGAATAGTCTAAATTTGACATGGGAAAGTGAGATATTATTTTTGGCTTCAGTAGAATTAAACCCTACATCCCCAAGAGATCTGGTTCTTTGCTCTTCCAATCGCCCTTCAGGTTCAGACTAATGGCAGAGCAGAGACATTAAATTTTAGCCCTGACCCTGAGCTGCAAGAGGAAGGAGAAGCCTTGCTCTCTGTCCTCTAAAGAGAATAGCTGGATCATAGAGTTTGAGGCAGTAGAAAGAATCCCAGGGACCAACTAGTTCAGTATTTCTCAAACTATAGTCTAAGGTGCACCAGATGCTGCTAAACTAAGGTGAAAATAATGTATAGAATCACTGCTTACTGTGTCCTCCTGAAGACTTCGAGAAGTCCTGAGGCAAAGAAACTTCATGATCCCTAACAGCATCTGGAATTGGCATGTCATGAAACATACTTTAAAGAGTACTGATCTATTCAACCCTTCCCTCACTTTACAGAGGAGGAAAGTAAAGTCCGTATTAAGAAACATGAAGAAAATCATCCCCCACTACTGGCAGGGCTGGGATCTAGCCCTTGGCTTCCAGACAACTAGTCCAGGCTCTTTCTGTCACCTTGAAAGAGTCACCATTAATGGCAGTAGCTTTGATGTATCCCCTAGCACATTTTTATTGTCTGGAATTTGAGGTTGTATTTATTTATAGTGCACTCAGCAATGGATCCATCAAATGCTTTGAACGTTTTATAAAGGGCATTGGGCCCTGTACAGTTGACCTAAATAAAACACTATATTTTAAATGGCATGTAATTTACTATATAGTGAAATATTTTGTCATGCTATGTAATCACATTCTAAGAGGTTATTCCTTTTATATGTGAGAGTAAATCAAAGGGGTCAAATCTCAGTTGAATATGTGACTAAAATGGAAATAGACTGTTCAGTGAAAAGTAACCATAGATACTTCTTTTTGTGATGCAGAGAGCAATAGCTAGCAAGCCAGAATTATTTTTAAAAAATTTTGAAAGGTCATATATATATATATATTTTTTAAATAATCTAAATTCAAGTAGTTTGAGTATGCTGGCACTCTTCAGAAGCAACATTTTTCTTACTTACTCTCTGCATCCCAAAGGCATTTTGAATCTATATACACTTCTTTAACCATGCAATTGTTTCTGAGACTCCAGGCCTGGATGCTTTAGAATTTTTCTCAAGATTTTTTTCTTCTGCCTTAATACACTCGAGGGACAAGATACACTCTCATCAGCAAGAATATTTTAAATTGGTTTCTAGCCTTTGAATATCCAGTTTTCAAATATATTTCCAAAGCCAAAACTGCCCATGTGTTGCCTTTTTGTGAACTAGAAAAGGTACCCTTCTCAGGGTATTTGCAGACTGCACCAGGCACAGTCTTGGTGAACAGAAGGCTGGATTCCAGCCCCACCTGTCGCCTCCACCCTGCCCCCGCCTCCCGTTCTGAGGCCCTTCCTCAAATGAACAAGTTGCACAACTAAAGGCAGGGACCCCATCTGCTTTCCTTGCCTCTCCTCCAGCCCCCCACCCCTGTAGGGATAAACCAATTCCCACCTGCAGACAAGCCTTCATCTTGACCTGAATCACACTCTGTTTATGGACCTAGGGCCTTGCAACTCACCTTTCTGACTCAGCACCGCAGCACTCCGGGGCTGATAGCTGGGCTCCTGGCTGTTCTCGTTCCAGTGCCCTTGCTATTTTAACTGGGTCTGTGCCTCGCAATAACAGTTACCACCTCTGGATCTTCAGTTCTGCCAGGGATCAGAATGCTGTTATCCATGGATGAATCTCTTGGCGGTCCCAGCCTTCCTGCCTGCAGTTCTGAACCCCCTTCCCTGCCCTGCATCCGTGATGTCATGTTATCTCCGTAGCAATCCTTCCATTGCATCTTACAGCTAGACCACCTGCACTGCAGATCTCTCTTGCCATGACACTTGAGGAATGTGCTTTGTCCCCCAGAACAAGCCTACTTGCTTGCCAGGCATTTGCAGGGGCCTCAGATGCTGAGCTTACTTCTGGGAACTAGACTCTGCCCCACACGCTCCCTCTGAATTCTGAGACCCATCAGTGCGGATTCAGCACAGGCACAGACCAATCTCCTAGGCCGTCTCTCTCCATGTGGACAAGAACAGATGATATGCAGAGGGGTGGCCTGAAGCACTGCGGATTTCATAAGAAAGAAATAAAAATGTTGCTGTAGTCCATATTTTACTTATTAAGGCAGAAAGTAGAAGAAATATAGTAAGAATATCAACTACAAATGTTGCAACAAAAAGATGCTTTGAGAAAATTCTCACTTATGCAGAAAATTAAGGTCATGGAATTATAAGCTCAACGAGCCAAGGGCTGTGTCTCCTCAGTTCATCAAAGTAAGTCCAGTGCCCAAGATCATAATAGGTGCTCAGTTGATACTGCAGAATGAATGAAAACGTAAATCAGTCTAAACACGGTATTTGAACAAATTTTCATTAGTTCATCATACATGTTACAGGATCTGTTTTCAGTCGTTTTGTAGCTTATACTTTTTAATATGTCAGAATAGGAGAGGATAATAAATAAAAAATAAACATAATAAACTTAATAAGCATTTAATAACACAGTGATTGATATCATGGATCTTAATAAGAAATATAGGTGAAACACATGTGCCTGTGTGTGAAATACCAGCAAAATGACAGTGCATAGAAGGAAATATGTTTTACTTTTGGCAGAGATTGAGAGGCTTTCTATGATTGGGATACACACAGGACTAAAGATAATAATGTTTTATATTGCCAGAATACTTGACAATTTACAAAATGCTTGAACATCTGTGATCATGTTCGATCCTCACAACAAGACAGAAGAACATAGTTAAAGGAAGTTATATGCATCACTCTTTCATAAGAAAATATCTAGTGGTTTATAAAATACAACTGCTTTCAAAGATATTTCTGCTTTATCATTAACAGTCACAATTCAACTGATAGTATATAAAGAGATAGGAAAGATATTCTCCACAACAAAGAAAAATTGAAAGGAAGGAGCCTATAATGGCGACGTTCATTTACCGCGATGAAGACAGACTTCTATTATTCAACCTGCGACAGTTATACAATACAATTCCAGGAGATAAGCAATGAGATACCGGAAGTGAGTAATGAGACTCGAGCTTTGGAAGTCTAGTTTCGGCTCACTGAAGAGGAATTATTACCGCACTTGCCATTTATATTGTACTGCATTGATTGTAGTGCATGTCAAAGTAGCTATAACTCTGTGAATCCAGAGCAGCTACTGAGAAGAATTCAAGGGCTTATAATAACAGCAAACTGGAGGATGCAAATTCCGCCAGCCCAGAGCCTTCTTTCAACACGTGCTTCTCACTCCTGCTTCCTTGCCTTCCAACAGTGTTGTCCCTGAATATCTTGCTGGAGAGTTTGGTGAGTTGCTTTGGAAACCTACATAACATTTCTATTTAAACAGAAAAATCCCTCTTTTAAGTAAGATGATACATTTATAAAATATTGTTTTCCTTTCTTTTTTGTCCTTTTCACAAAATTAATATGTCTTGTGTTAAAATTTTTTCCAATGTTATAGAAATACATAAAAATGTTACTTTGGTCAGCATTTTATTTATTAAGGCAGACAATAAAAGGAATACGATTAGCAAGTTGCACCCTGCACTTTCTTCAAGTTAATCTCTGTTAAGAATTCAGTGTAAAGGCCAAGAGATCTTTTCTTCTGTGCACATACTTAATTCATCAATAACTTTTAAAGATCTCTGCACTATATTTTGGCTATCTTATATCAAGCAGCACAGAGAAAAATGACCAATATGTTACCCTTATATTTTTAAAAGAATTCAGCCTCGTACTTTAAGAATAGAGAAGTTGAAGAGAAAATGTTTTAAAAATAGACAGAGGGAAAAAAAAGCCCATCAGTGTTTGGAACTAGCTCTAGTGAGGGCTACCCGAATTCTGGGAACTTTAATGCTAACAGGTTTCTAGCTGTCAAAATTTGAAATGGAATCTGCAGGGGCCAAAAGGTTTGAAATAAGAATGTGGTCAGACACATCATTGGTATGAACCTTCGGCTGACTAAAACAAACACCAAAATAGCAATGGAGTCTATCGCAGAAAAACTTGCTTTCCCAGCAGCCTCCTTGGCTTGCATGACATTTCTATTACTTTTTCCTGAAAGGGAATCAAGCTTCCATTGAAACAACAGTCCTTCTCTAATTACATGGAGCACCGAAGTTTCACAACTTTCTCTTCATTGGTTTTCATGCTTGGAAATACCTGTCTTACTGTTTTAGAATTAGCACCCGTGTCTTGTAGAAACTGTATTGCAAATGTTTGCAAGTCACCTGTTTGGTCCTTGTATCATGCATTCCCATAGAAACTGGACTACAGGGGATTCGGGAGTTTCTAGAGCCAGCCAGTTAACCAACCAGACAGCAGCTGAGGTACCTAATTGTGTGCACTGTAGAAGTATGAGACCTTGGATAATGCTGTCTTTAAAATATATTTTCTTTAAGGTGTTCTAACTTGGAGTACCTGGAAAGTGGTTCTAACTCAGGACCAGGGATGCCTTGTCCTTGCGCCTTGCAGGTTTCCTGGGCTCTGGAATCACCTTCTCTCAGGACCTGAAACATGAGTCACAGTGGGGGAAAGGGGGACCCCTCCTCAGTGAGGAATGGGGTCATAATCCCCCCAACACTCCCTTATCCACTTCACCAGCCACCAGCTGGCCCTGTCAAAGAAGCTCTCAGTCTCTCCTCTTCTGGGTGTGTATTTGAGGAGGGTCCTCGAAATGCAAATTGCTCACCTTAAGCAAAGGTTACCATGGGTTTACCTTGTCTCTTCTGCTCTCTGTTTACTGGGGAAGTGAGCTTGCCTGTAGGAAAGAAGAAAGTTGTCCTTTGGGGAGTCAGAAAGAAGGCAGCAGTTTGTAAGCTGCAACCTCAAGAATGAAGCATGTTTGCAGTTACTGTCTCAAAACAGAAACAGCCTCGGGGGTACAGCCTCTGAAATGTCTCTAAATTTAAAGATATGTTATCTCTCTTTTGTTCCTTTTAGTAAATAGTAACAAAATCCTTAAAATACAAAGTTTCTGTACTTTTTGGGGGATAGCAAAGGCAGGAAGAGTTGAGGAGTCGGCACTTTTTATCTCTAAGCAATCTTGGGAGAACAAATTTCCAAGTGTTAAATGAGATTTTAAGAAGTGTAACCCGTAACAATACGGCAGAGAGATGTTCTCCAAGTGGAACCAGCAGCATCTGCATCACCTGGGAGCTTATTAGACATGCATGTTCTCAGGCCTCGCCCTAACCAAACTGAGTCAAAAGTCCTGGGAGTGAGGCCCTGTCATCTGTGGTCAGGAAGCCTTTCCAGGAGATTCCAGTTTTCAAGTTCAAGCTTGAGGACCACTGAGCAGTATGTAAGAACTTGAAGAGAGCAGCTTTTACGTCTTGGCTCAGACACTTAACAGCTATGTGAATTGAGGAAGTTAATCTGAGTTTATGGAGAAGGATAAATGAGATAATATATTTGAAGTACTTAGCACAATGGCAGACATATAGAAAGCACTCAGTATGTGCGGAAGGAAAGAGGCTAAGTCCTAAGAACTTCAACAAGTCAGTACAGCATTTACCAGTTTAAAGGGCCTTTTTAGACTCTGGCATTGTGTTTCCAAGGAATTCAAAGTTTAGATAAATTCTGCATGATTGCATCCACTTGAAATACATGAGCTAACATGTATTGAGTATTTATTTGTGCCAGGCACTATGCTAACTTCTTTATTTACATTGCTTCATTTAATTCTCACAGTAACCATATGAGTAGATACTGTCAGTTTCTTTATTTTACAGATGAGGAAACTGAGGTATGGAGAGCCTAAATAACCCAGCCAAGTTCACATAGCTGAAAAGTGGTTTCGGACCTGAACCCGGGTCTGAGCAATCAGTTGCATTTAACTGATGCAAAAACTGATGCATTCATTTACTCATTCATCCAATAGTCATTTACTATCCACAACTAGGTAATACCCTGGGAGGTGGGGAATATAAAAATGAATAAAGATCTCCATCGCCATCCTCAAGAAGTTTATGGCTGTTTGGTAGTTGTTCAGGGTGAACGAATGACAGATTGCCTCATTTGAAAAGATGATGTCGTGTGTCTGTATTTAAGAGGCTGAAAAGATTTTCCATGACTAGGAGCCTCCTCCTCTCAATGGCCATTTACAGACTGAAGACCAGGCCTTCTGCGAGGCGCCCGCGTTTCCCGGCTTGAACAGCTCAAGCTCAGCCTTGCAGCTCCCTGTTAGCGACTCTCAAGGGGGCCTCTTCTCGCTCCGCTGCGTTGTATCATTCACTTCAGTTCAGCTATAAAAGTCTTTCACTCCTGCCACAGGCTGATCAGTCAAACCTCAGGGAAGGGGGTGCATCACTGAAGAGCTGGTAGGATGACTCTCTTCCAGGGATAGAACCTGTCACACCTAAAGTGACGACTGTCACGGAACTTCTCAGGAAATGACAAAGACTGAGGCCTGCTTCTTAGAATCGTGAGGCTGTTAACGCCGCCCACCCAAATCTTTGCACAAAGTTTAAAGGGGATCAGGAAACTGAGTTCCAGAGTCTCGAACCAGGTAAGGATAAGGCTCCTCGCACAATCTGTGACCCCTCACTGCCTCCTAGAGTCAGGGCTGATCATTGTTTCAAGTAGACACTGTATTGAGGGCAGCGATCATTACCTTGGAGCTCGCCAATGACCCTCCCTGGGAAACGGCCTGGGCGGACACCGTCCCCGGGGCCGGGCTGGGGGACAGCGCTACCACATCTTCCCCGCCCTGCAACGAGGAGTGAGGGTTTGGGGACAGCAGCCGTTCCCCGGACAGGTATTCAGGTGGTACAGGGGTAACGCGGAACCTTTCTCCTCCGCCTCGCTCTCACTCCACCCGGGCCGAGTCGATGCCGGACGCAGTAGCGGAGGCTAAGAAATATGGAGGCCGCGGGCGCTGGTTCGGGGCAACGGTCCTCTGGGTCGGAGGCTCCGGGATCCACCGACGACAGGCTTTTCCTGGTTAAAGGTGTGGTGAGCTGAGCTGCGGGTGTCGGGGTGAGCTAACCCCGGACTCTGCCTGCACTGGGGCGGACATTCCCACTCACACCCTGCCTTGGGAGACCTTCGCCTGGGTTTGCCGCTGAGTTTAGCCCGCGGGGTCCGGCGGCCTGGTGGTCCGTGGTCGTGCGGGGTGGAGGCTCCGCTGGGCTGGGCGCTGGTCCCGCGAGCGGTTCTGTGTGTGCTGCATTTTCCCCATCCCCTCTGCAGTTCCTCTCGTGCCCTCCCTTTTCTAACTCCCACTATTTCCTTTATCCTCCCCGAGAGAAACTTCACGCCGCTGTCCGGGCGAAGGGACCCCGCGCGCCTTCTCTGCCCTTGGAAATGATACCTCGGAATGACCTCAGGAACCAGAGGTCATGAGGTCATGCAGATTTCACAGCCGCTATCATTTACCTTTGGCAAGAGCTGTTTAGCCTCGTTTTTCGAATTTCAAAAGTGATTTTGAATGTAATTTAAGTAGTACTGGCAACTCGTGTACACCTTTTTAACTTAAGGTTGTCTTTTTTTTTCCCTTAATCTCTCTCCCCACCCTCCACGCCCTACGCCCCAAACTCTCGGCAGGTGGAATTTTCCTTGGTACTGTTGCTGCAGCGGGAATGCTAGCTGGATTTGTTACAACATTATCATTAGCCAAAAAGAAAAGTCCTGAATGGTTCAATAAGGTTTGTGACTCCAAAATCTATTCATAGCATTGTTATTGTTTATAAATAAATAGCAGAGGCTTTTCATAGGAAAAATAAAATATCCATGGCCTTTCATGTTGCTTTTAGAAGCAAACCTATATACATCTCAAAGATTGAACAAAGGCACAAATTAAATCAGTGGTCTTTATTTTCATTTAAAAAGAAGTAATTTCTTAAATTTTATCAGCTGTTTCTTAAATATTAGAAATGTGCTTTCTTAAGTTTTAGCAGAACCAGACTTTGAGAGCTCATCCAGTACATTTCCTGTTCACAACATGACTTTTAGTCTAAATCTAGAGGATTCACTATCAGTTGTAAGAGGCCCCAATATTTTATGTATCACTCAGAAAGAAAAAGCGATACCAACTAAACTCTTGACACGGTGCTGATTGCAAGAGGCATTTCTATCTCAGATGTTAAAATGTTGAAATAAAGTGCATCTTAGAATCAGGTAAAAACACATGTCAGCTCCTTGAACCCAGAGACCATACCTGCTCGTGCATTCCTGCAGCCCCCCTCTATAAAAGTATCTGGTACACAATAGGTGCTCAGTAAATTTTGGTTAAATGACTACTTAAGTCAGAAACTCTTACTCCATGAGCATGATTGAGCAATCACTATCAGGGTTATGTGTAGCTTATTTCCCTAGTTGATAAGAAATTTTCTTCATATTTGCTTATAATTACTTGTTCTTATGTATTGTGCTATCTCTGCCCTTCCCATCCCATATGGTTTAACCATTACTTTATTGCTTCAACAAATGTTAACTTCGGCCCTTTTATGTGTTAGGCACTATGTTAGCTAGGTGTAAGCAATACAAAAATGAGCAAAACATATCTGCCCCTCAGGAAGCTAGCATCTGGTGTAAGAGACAGATACTAAACAGTCACAAATAATTATATAATTACAATTTGATGTTTGCTTTAGAAGAACAGTTATATGAAAAATCATAACCAGTTGAATTTCCTTCCCACCTATATGTACCTTTAATAACCTAATAATCATACTTAAGCCTTATGAATACTGTAATAGTAAGAGACCACATTAAAAGTACATTTAGATCCCCTTGTGAATATCAGGGCTTATATGGAGCTTCCCAAATCACTCCTATGAACCTCATGGTCATTTCTCCCTATACTGTAGAATATATTCAGAGCAGAATATATCTTTGGCAGAAGTCCGTAAAACCTGACTCATAGAAGGCCTATAATAGTGGAGTTTGGTTTGATTTCCAAGCTTAAGTTTTCACGTTAACCTTTGGGCCACAGATCTTTGTGAGAACCTGATGAAAGCTAGGAATTCCTTCTCAGGAAAAAAGCACATACAGGTGTTCACAACTTTGCATTCAATTTTATTGTTCTAAGATTTGATTATCACACATGCACTTTATGGCCTAACACATTGGTTTTCAAACTGTGGCCCACAGAACCCTGGGGATCCTTGAGACCCTTTTGGGGAGTCTGTAAAGTCAAAGCTTTTCATAATAATACTAAAACATTTACACCAATGGTACAGAAGCGATGGGGGGTGAAACCGCTGGTGCCTTGGTATAATCTAGGTCGTGTCCAGAACTGTGCTAGCAATCATTGTGTTCTTCATTACCGTGCGCCTGTAGTGTTTTTTAAAAAGCCGTTAGTGCATAAGAATTTCTTGTTGAAGCAGTAAAATTATTTTATCACGTCTTGACCCTTGAATGTACCTCTTTAATCTGTGTGAAGAAATGGGAAGTTTGCATAAAGTGCTTCTGTTTTATATCAAAGATTTTTTTTTCTAGGAAAAGTGATTGTGTGGTTGAGTTGCACGCTGAACTAGCTGCTTTTTTTCATGGCATGTCATTTTTACTTGAAAGAACTACTGACAAACTATAGTTATTCAGAAGTGGGTATTTGGCAGACATTTTCTTAAAAATGAACAAAATGAGCCTGTCTCTTCAAGCAAGCAGTTATCAGTATTAGTTGCCACTGATCAAATTTGAGCTTTCAAGTGAAAATTAGGTTTTAGGAAATTTGTATCTGCCATTATGAGTTTGACAGCTGCTCAGTACTTAACGGCTTTTCTGATGAGATTGGAAGTAATATTAATAATGTGATTTTTTAATATTTAATAAATGGTGTCAACATTTGAAAGATATGTATAACCTGGTAAATCAATATTTTCTGAATGATCATGATTCATGGATAGTCAAAGTGCAAAATAGACTAATGGATTTTAGTGTAACAAAATACAGAATTCATTGATATGACTTCAGATTCTGAATTACAGCTAACCTTTAGAAAGCTATTTGTCAAGTTTTGGTGTAGTATCAGATTGAAGGCTATTAAAATACTCCTCCCTTTTCCAACCACATATCTATGAGAGGCTGGATTTTATTCATATACTTCAACCAAAAAGCATCACAACAGATCCAATTTCACAGAAGCCTATGAAAATCCAACTATCTTTTATTAAGCCAGGCATTTAAAAGAATAACAAAAAATGTAAAACACTGCCTCTCTTTGCACTGAATTTTATTGTTTTATCAGACGATTATTTTTATAAAAATATATTTATGTTAACCTATAATGAGTTTTTTTTTGTTTTAAAATGAATTAAGTAAAATTCAAGAATATCTTAATTTTTAAAACATTAGATATCAGTCAGTATAATTCATATAATCAGAAATCTTTGAGATCCAAGTATAAATGGATCCTGAGACCAGAAAGTTTCAGAGCCACTATCATGGATGATTAAATATGTAAAGTTCTGCCTCCCCTCTGGGAAAACATTTGAATTGGAGCATTACCAGGGATGCAGACTGTTTGAGAGCTAACGGGGCTTGTAGATGAGCTCAGAAGTTCTGGAGCAGCTAATGAGTTTATACTGAGCTAGCACCAGTTTAAGGATACTGCCACTCAGGCAGGTCCTCCAAAGTTGCTGCCTGTCGGTTTTCTCTAACGTTAATAATACCTAACATTTGAACGCTTACTGTGAACTAGATGCTGTTAATAGGGTTAGGATTCATTTAACCCCCATCACAGCCCTGTGCGATGGTATATTGTACTATTGTCCCAATTAAACTGAGGCACAGGAGATTAAGCAACCTGCTCGCCATGGCACTCTCTCCATCTTTGATTACATCTGGGGAATAAATAATGCTATTTTTAAAACTATTTAAATGGTTCTATCCTCTAGCTTGGGAATCTGGGTATTAATCATAATACAGATTCAGGTCGCAACCCAAAAGGACTTTAAAATGGTCAGCTTTCAGTTAGGGATTGCCTACACTGTTATTTCAGGAAAATGAGAATCCTTCCTTTAATGTCTTATTTGCATTCTCTTAGCTGAGTCTCATGCTAGACTGGGAGTTGAGAGCAATAGTAAGTGCTGAGTAAACATTTATTTTTCTTTCTCCTTCTTAAGTAGAAATAGAAAGGCACAAGCTAAGGTGGCCAAAATGGTCTACTCTTGAGTTTCTTTGGTTGATTAAAATAATCGAAGTTTTTTAAAAAATTGGTACATATCCCATTTGTATAACATCAGTCTCATAAAATGATTATGAGACTAATTAAGGCACTATGAGTGAAAATAATGTACATATTATATGTCTATTTGATTAAAACAATGAAGCAAATATGGAATAATATATACACATACAAATAGTTTACTTATCTAAAGTAATATGGTTCCCCTGCTTATCTTCATATTATAGCATGGTAACATTCTTCAGATAACTCAGTTATTTCAAGACCCATTTATATAACGAGTAAATAAAATAGACAAGTCATCTTTCTACTATAGCTACAACTTCTGAGAAATTATAAAAATAAATCTTTAAAAAATATATTGTATATACATTATAAAAACACAGCCAGTATTTCTGTGATATAAAGAACATATCAAAATGTATCAGATAAGAATGCTCTGTAGGGGAAAAAACTGGATTGAACATTCTTTTTAAATATCAGTTTAATATGCATTAAATTCATCCCAAGATTAAACCGAAACTAAAAACGTGAACCTTCTTTTTAGGTATGCAGTTGACTTTCTGACAAATTAAACATTTGCTCTTGATCATCCCTGCACCTGTGAGTAATAGATTCGTTCTTGTCACCTGCTAGAAGATAAGGGGCACCCATGTCCTAGGCATAAGATGTATTACACAGCTTTCACCTAGAACATAATTTTTCTGTTTTATCTTGGGGATATTAAATGCCGTAAGTACAATGTGATTTGTCAGATTCAACTTCCATATGCATGTGCCTTCGTTTTAATTCAAATTAAAAACATAAACAATGTGACAGTGAGCAAAAATGTGGCTTTCATTATGCACATGTGACTAGCATATGTGTTTATATCTAAAGCTCTTTTAAAGCAACATTTTTTTTTTTTTGGCAAGTCTTTCCCTGCAGCAAATCATCTAATGTTCATTTTGAAAATTCTGAGCAGAATTTATGAAGGTCATGTGACATACACTCCAAAGGAAAAGCTTGTGACTAGACTTTTAAAACCTTAATAAGAACAGATCAATTTTTAATATCGTTTTCACTAAAATTCATTTTCAGAAGTATGTAGAAAATAATTCATTTCATCTCACAATCAATTTCTGAGGCTGATATACAAATGTAGCATGTACTGTTTTAAAAAAATCTAAAAGTTTGACAAAATTAAGATTTTATTGGGAATATTGCTATGTCATTAAGGGTTATTTTTATACAGTTATATATTTTTTTACTTGAGTAAAACAAACGTGGATTTATGTAGACTTTTAAAAATATATGTACAAATATTATACATATGTATTTTCTTTCCTTCCCAGGGAAATAAGGAATTTTTAATTTAAGTTTCTAAAATAAAATTTAGACCAAAGCACTTCAACTGACTCCATCCAGTTTAAGAATATGTAGTTAATGTACTGCTTTTGGATGGAAATTCAGGCCAGTTAGAACTTAGTGCATTTATGTGAGCTCTGTGGTATCTGGGGAACTCTGAAATTATAGCAGTATGAGAAAATAAATATAGTAAGAGAGTATATTGTTTTATCATAGAAAATAGCTAAAGAAAAAATTCTTGAAAATTTGGTTGAGTCTAAGGTATATCTCAGCAAGGATTGAGTCTCTCCTGGGTCCAGGCATGCACTGGCATGGGATACAAGTAAACGAAGTTTCTGTGTGCCATCGGTAACATTCACAGCCACAAAGTGCTTGCGTAAACAAACTTATTGAGAAATGTGTTGAGCAAAAAGAAAAGATACAAAAATACACAAAAAGAAATGTGTTGAACAATATAAAAAATTATTCTAAAGAAGGATTTAAATAGAAATACATTTCCAGATGAAAGACAGGATGTTACAAATTTGCTCTCTCTTATCAGATTAGCTAATTAGTTTGATGCTATTTTAATGAAAATGCCAATGAGTGGTTTTTTTCTCCAGTTTGGGGTTTAGAGAAATCTTGATAGAATGTTCAAGGGTTTTTCTGGAAGAATTAATAGACAGAAACAAAGAAAATTTTGAAAAAAGTAGTGAGTATGATGTACTTTCTGGATATTAAGACTTTATGATTCTATAATGAAATCTGTGATTCTGGCATAAAAATAGATAATAAATTAGTGGCACAA
>CM053502.1:168684797-168711576 GCA_028627145.1 Eidolon dupreanum | reverse complement strand
GTAGTGAGTATGATGTACTTTCTGGATATTAAGACTTTATGATTCTATAATGAAATCTGATTCTGGCATAAAAATAGATAATAAATTAGTGGCACAAAAATAGATATAAGCCTCTCTATATGTAAGTTTCTCAAATAAGGTGGGAGAAGGATTAATTGATGGAGTGGTGCTGGGGCAGTTGCTAAGCTATTTGAGAAGTAAACTCCCCATAGTCATCAGCTCCCATCAAACCCAAAATAATAACCAGATGATCTAAAAAGTCAGGGGTAAAAAGAAGAAACAATTTAAAAATAAAAATACAACTAAAAGAAAAATGACTGTAATTTTAGAATAGAGGAAGTTTTTGTAAGCTTGAGTACATTAGAATGCACTTTGACCAAAAACAAAAAAGCAAAATAGAAGGAGTTAAAAGTAGACCAAACTGGAGAAATAGGATAGCACATATGATAGGTATAAGGGCTAAAGCACATTATATATAAAGAGAATGTACAAATAAGAAAACTTGGGCAAATCGCATAAATATGCAATTCAAAAGGCATAAATATTTGGTTCGTGATAACTTGGGAAAATGTTCATTCTCAGTAACATAGAAATGTAAGTTATAAATAGTTTTATATAAATTTCAAAGGTTTCTCTTGGGATATTTTTGTACGTTTACTTTTTTTTAACATTCATGTTAAACACTCCCCAAATATTTATTCATTCTGAATTGACGATTTTTACCCCAACCTTTCTGCCCTCATTTCAGGGAAGTGTGGCCACTGCCGCCCTCCCAGAGAGCGGGTCTTCCCTTGCCTTGCGAGCCCTGGGGTGGGGCTCGCTGTATGCCTGGTGCGGGGTTGGCGTCATCAGCTTTGCAGTCTGGAAAGCGCTGGGAGTTCACAGTGTAAGTAACTACAGCCCCGTAATTGGTATCGGAGTGTTCATTCTGCTTTCTGAGGTCTGAATCTTCCTGGTCTTAAAATTTGCATAGTTTATTCACTGTCTTGGGAAGTGATGACAGAATGTGGCTAAATTCTTACTAATAACTAGGCAATTTCTCATAGCTAGCAAATCATATCAATAATTTAAATGTTCAAAAGCGGTAAAACTTCAAATATTTAAATAATGACTAATTAAATAATGACTAATTCATACCAGATGTTTACTTTATATGAATCGATACTAGCTACTTGTTCAGTAAAATTACTTAATTTGGAACAACTTTCTATGCTGTTCGACATCCATATATATAAATATCCTAAAATAGTTAAAGCATTTTAAAATTATTTAAATTATTAATGTGTTTACATATTATTGGAAAAAATCCAAAGAGCCAATGTGTGTGTAATTTATACCTCAAGCTAAAGAGCTCTACATTAGGAATGACTGGCTTCTTTGTTATTAAACTCCTGGTAGGAGGTTCTTGGACCAGGCTCTTTGTGACAGGTAAAAATCAATGGTGGTTTGGAATAAGTGGCAGCAGTGATGAAAAGAGGTTCTAGATATATTTCAAAGACAGAGTCAACAAGGACTTGTTACAGATTGGATATGAAAAATGAGAAAAAAAATGAAGTCAAGGATGTCTTCAAGGTTTTTGGTTTGAGCAACTGGACAATGGATGGGGACCAGTGCGACAGGAGCAGGCGTTGGTTAATGTCAGGAGGTCAGTCTGGGACTTGCCAGTTTGCAAGGTCTCTTAGATAGCCAAGTGCAGAGTCAAGTAAGCAGTTAGCTGTAGAAGGCCGGAATTCAGGGCAGAGGTGCAAGGTGAAGATATGAATTTGCAACTCATTGGTATATAGATAGTAGTTAAAGCCAGGAAACCAGGAGAGCTCCCTTAGGCAGTGAACGTGGAGAGAATAGAGAAGACAGAAGAGGTCTGAGGAGGGAGCTTCTGGATACTCCCCAGGGTCAGAGGTCGGGGCTGGGGAGAGAGTAGCAAAGGAGATTTCCCTACCGAAGAAGTAGGGAGGACCAGGGGAATGGTGACTTGGATGCCAGGTGAAGAAAGCACTTCACGGAGGTGTATGCTGTAGAAAAGTCACATGAACTGAGAAGTGATAGTTCACTGAGTCAGCGATGTGGTGGCCATTGAGAGGTAAAGCCTGGGTGGAGTGGATCTAAAAGAGAATGGAGGCAGGAGACTGGAGGCAGTATATATGAGCAAGTCTTAAGGGAAAGAAGGAAATGGGGTCATAGCTTGAAGGGGAAAATGGGGTCAAGAGAGTTCGCTTTTTTTTTAAGTTGGGAGAATTAATAGTGTATGTGCATGCTGATAGGAGTACGGGGGAAGGGAGAGGAGGGTTGCTGGAGTAGTAAGTATTATTATTATTATTATTATTATTATTACTATTACTGGCATTATTGGGTTATTCACGTTTGGCTTAATCATAACTAAACATAGGCATTATTGTACTTTTCACTGAAAATATACTAATAGACAAACAGATGTTGTTTTTCTCCTAGTCTGATTAAAGTAACCTTGCTGACACATTTTCATATGCCAACAAAATTAGGTTATTTAAATTAAATTTTATGCTTGAGAACTTGAGCTTCATGGGCTACATTGTGCTATTTTAGTTTTTAGAATGTGAACTTCTTTCTTGTATGGGACCGATAAGGGGTTTATTGCCTAAATAAAATAGGAGAGAAAAATTCTTTTCTGATTGGCCCTATTGAATATAAGGATACCTGGAATGCTTTATATTCCATCTTTATGTCTTTAACTAAATAGAGAGACTGTAAATACACTCTCCCTACATGTGAGTCATTAGGCGTATAGGTTGGTCTCCACGTCTGAGAAGTCTCACAGAAAAATGAACCACTGATGCTTTGTCAAGGGCACATCTTTTAAGAGCAGTAGTGTTCATTGACTTGTTCATTCAGAAGACATTCATGGGCCTACCCTGAGCCAGGCACTGTGCTAAGACAGTGTTCCCGGGTAGACTTATGGAAGGCTTAGGTTTTAAGGCTTTCTAAGCAAATTCTTATTCTATGACCGTGCCCCAGGCTTGTGGAGAGCAATATGGTATTTTTCAGCTCTGCATTTAGAGAATGCCTGCATTGAGGGAGTTTTGATGACAACTGTGAGATTACCCTGAATCCAGTGAACTTTTATTACTATTTACTGCCTCTTATTGGAAAATGTCATCTTTCAGTGACTAAGCAAAACAGAAAATGTTAACAGAAATGGCCGGGTCTGTGTGCTCAATAAACAGTTGAGATGACCATTGCAGATAAATGCAGGTAAATCAGAATCAATTCCGGTGTCAAATGGTGGTGGCTGCCTTCAGTCGTACTGGATCTCCAATATAAACCCAGTCCAAAAAAAAAAGGCTGCCATCTAATGGCTGACCGAGAACAGCTTACATTCCCTATTTTAATTCACAGCTACATCTGCTGGCCCAAGAGGGAACATGTTGAAATGCTTAAAGCAAAGCTCTTAGATTCTTAGAAATATTTTGGATTTATTTTTTGTTTATACATGATCATTGTGGAATTTCATTTCACATAGAATAATTACAATACATCAAACATAAATACAGATTTGTGTTTTACACAATGGTATGTCATTTAATCAGAGGTTTCGAAAAAGAGATAGTGGGAGCTATCTATCTTGTCAGCAGACTGAAGCAGATGAGTGCGCCCAGAATTTAAGGTGGGGCCCTGCCCGCCTCTTTGTGGGAGTCAGTACAGGTTCGGCATGGCGTCGCCTCTCCAGCTCACCCCCCGCTCAGCCTCGGGCCAGCAAGCATAGCCTGGTTGCTTGGTATGGGTCCCCAATTAGTTTGAATTATGGTATTTTATCATCTGATTATGATTGTGGCAGCATGAATTTTGTTACGGTAACTTAATTGTGAAAAGAACGTTTGCTGTGTGTGGGAGACTGACAGTTCAGGCCAGGTGAGTACACACCATGGCACTCTGATTAGATCCTTTCACAAGGACTGAAGACGTAAGTTTAGAGACGGGCTAGGACAAATGCTCTTCAGTCAGTACATAGGATCTTCAGTGATACCAACGGGTAATTCCCCAGTTCCCCTCCACTCCCCTGCCACCCCCCTCTCCCCCGCCTAAAAAAAAAAAAATGGTACCTGCAGTTATTTACATTGCTCAAGAGCAATGACTTGGTAACTTTTTTACCTTTTTTATTTATAGTAGGTATGGATACTTGAAAGGATTTCTGAAGAAGTTGAGCATAGTTATGGTTAGACTACTTTATCTTTTTTTCTCCCCTTAGAAGGAGAAACATTAGGTATATAAATAATCCTGATTTCATATGTTGGAAACTTTATAGCTTTTTATGCCTGTGGACCCAGGTTCTACATTTTTTTTGAGATGAGGCTATAGTCTCAAAGTCTTTGTTAGAATTGCCCATTGCTGACGTTATCTATGACTTGTATATATCATATTCAGGATCCTTGGTGAAGTTAGAATTTACAGATGATTTAGAGTTGTTACCGTTATAGGAGCTAAAACCTCAGTAGTAATAAAACCATGAATGAAAACATTCTTAGTTATGAAATATTTCAAACTGTCCAGAGATTTAAATTTAAAAATTAGCTTAGAAATGGAGTTTTTTGGTTTGTTTTACCATTGGATAAGAAATATTGTCTTTATTTTCATATACTGGTATTGATTTTTAAAGAAAAATGTATTTTGGACCTATTTTTTTTAAACAGATGACTTTTTTCTTATAATAATATGTATCTCACTGAGTTATAATCACCTATTAACAGTAAAAGCACACTGTCAGACTTTCTGTAGGTTTGTCACATAATCACATGTGAATGTTGTTGTATTGTGCTGCCTTGGAACCTTCATTTAACAGTCAGAGAAACATCTGCACAGTAGAATGTATAAACCTCCATCACTTTTAATGGCTACATAGTACTCTATTAATGTGTTACAGTTTACTTAATCATTCTCCTGCCAACAGTATTTAGATTGTAATTTTTCACCATTGAACACCATAGCGAACCTTTATAGGCATACATCTTTTGATACTTTTCTTGGTCAAGAAATTTGTCCTAAAGACAGAAAATGTTATTGTTGAATCAAAGTGCTTGTTAAAAATGTTTTTGATATCTGTTGCTAAAGGGCCGTCCAGGACAGTTGATACAATTTAGAAAACGTCAGCCATGTCCTGGCACCCTTGCCATTAGTGGCTTCTATTACTCTGAAATTTTTGCCAGTCTGATAGATGGAAATAATCTCTTCCATTACTGCATCTCTCTGAAGGCCCTGCTGCTGTAAAGGCTTTAATGGAAATAATCTGTGATTGGAGGCTTGCATACTGTCCAGGCCTCCTTTTCTTTAAAAGAAAAAAAAAAAGTAAAACATAAATAAAACATTTTAAATATTTCTCTAAAAATTGTCATTTGACTTTTCTATTCTAAGAAAGATCTTTTAAGAGAAGTAATATTATACCTTTCCTCTAGGACAATATTGGATACATGCTAATAAAGTTTATTTTCTCCAGCTTTTTTTGTAGCTGCTTAGGCATTCTTTTTTTGTTAGTATTTAGGCTCACTTCTTCATTACCTTATGACCAACTTGAGGGCTTTTGCTACTTGTAGTCAAATCTCTTTCTTTTGACTTTGCTAATTTCAGTTTTTACCAACATTCCTATGTATCTCATATGAATCTCACATATTCTTACATTGTGTTAGTCGTTTCAAATAAAGCAGCATTGTAGAATGAATGCTAGCTAGAACCCCATATGTAAAATGAAACTATGGAGAAGCTTAAAAGTTTTTAACTTCTAAGATATCTAAAAAGGAAACAGACTTCCTGTTATATACTTTTCATTGATTTAGGTCAAAGATTGAAAACAGATCTTGTCTCCTGGCAGATTGTTTCGTGGTGGCCACTTCTGAGTGATCTGCAGGGGGTTCTGAAAAGCGGCTGAGATGCTTCCCTCCGCGTCCTTGCCTAATCTAATCCCAGTGCTCCCAGGGATCGCGACCAGCTTCTGCCCCAGGAAGCAAGCTTTGATTTCTCATTCTGATTGCAGATGTCATCAGACCCAGCCCTGCTTCCTCTTCCCGATAGTACTTACGGGAAGGCTAGGACAGTCATCACAGTCTCGCAGAGATGGTCCATCTGTCAGGCTCTGGGCCTTCAAACAGCCAAAGCATTGAGGAATATTTTCCTGGAATCATTTTTAAATTAATTGGAAGTGGCACTGTGCATCAGTTAAATTCAGGTCTGAGGTGACAAGAACATCTCTGTAACCCTTACTTCCCATTCCATTGCAACTCTAATGGGCTTGGCAGCCCGTGCTGAGAGGCACATGCAGAGGAGCAATTTGATGACAGAGGGACAGCATCAGTTTAAAAGATAATGACCAATGCACTTTTTTCCCTAAGCCAAGGGGCAGGGAGGGAATCAGCTGTTTTGGCATGTTTCCAAGATAGCTCTTTAAAAACCCCTCAGTTTTCTTTTATAAATAAAATAAGGCCCCAGGCAATTTATAAAGGAAGAATGTGCAACAATTACTAGAAAGATAAGCTGTGCTCTAAAAGCCTTCTTATTCTGAGGCCTGACACAAATCAGGCTTAATCGCCCCAGGAATGTTCCCAGCCTTATTGCACTGGAGGAAAGATATCCTTGATTTCACTTGGTTTCTCATGTTCTCTGTCCTTATTTCTTACACTGAGCACAGAAAATTGGACTCACATGAGCAGATCTCTCTATAAAGCATTGTGGCGTGAAGACCTGACAGCATGTGCTTTCCCCTAAGCTCTGTTTTAAAAGCTTTGTCTCCCTTAGTATAGGTTAGTCACTTATGAATATCTAAACTATGAAAATAAATGTTGATATATTTACATATTATTCATTTACCCATATATCAGAAAATGCAAGTGTTCTCTCAAATTGAATTTTATGGACTGAAATATTTCTAACAAGTATAGGAAGAAAATTTTTTTAATGTGCTATGTATATTTCCACAATGTGAACTGTGCTGAACACAATTTCATGTTTTCTTGATGACTCGGACATATCAGTTATTGTTTGCTTCTTGTGCTAACAGATTCGGGGCTTTTATAATTCTTTATTCTTTTAGTAATTGTTCTCGATTCTTGTTTGGCTCTTAGTTTTCACTTCCCACTATCCCATTTCTTTCTGAAATGCTGTTGCTTCACTTTGCACAGTTACACTGAGACTCCTGCCTTTGCCTTTGTATTTTCTCTTTCACAGGTTTCATCCTCTCTGTTGGCTTCATCCACTTGGAGACAACTGCCAGGCCCGAGTCTCCAGGCCAGACTCCTGAGCTCCTGGCTCATGGGCCTCCTTGACTGAACACTGATGCTTAGATGTCCTGCAAGCATCGTGTGTGTTCCCTCTGAACTGTCTACTCACACCCAACTCCCTACCTCTACCCTACTCCCTACCCGTACTTCACTCCCAGCCTACTCGTGGGTCACTCATCAGTGAATGGTGGCATCATCCACAAAGTCGCCTATAGAGCAAAGCTGGATTCGACTCATGACCACACTTTTTCTCACCCCTGTGTCTGGTGATCATCAATCTGCCGCTTCCTCACCCCCACCATGGTTAGGGGCACTTTCCTGCCCCATGATTAGCACAACTACTCTCTCCCCTCCCTGCCTCCGCCTGGCTTCTCCATGGTCCTCCACAACAGTGCACTGGGCTTCGCCTTCCCCAAACCTCTGCCTGCATCTGTACCACTCGCTGCCTTTCTTCATGCCCCCATGGGTAAAATGTTCATGCTGCTACCAGAGGGCCCCCATACCCTGCCCCACCGCCATCTGAGCATTCCATCTAACCCCTGGGGCCTACCCCAGGACCTCACTCCTATAATTATCCTCGGCCTTTGCTGATCCTCAATTTTGCCTCTGCTGCAGCATGTGGAGACATGCTCTAGTTTCTGCCTCCACTGAAAACTCTTTCTTGATATTTCTCTGCCTCCTCCAGCTACCAGCCCATTCCTCTCCATCCTTTCATAGGACAGATTTCCCTTTTCCCTCTGCAGTCTAGCGTCTTTCCCAGCATCCCCTGAAACTGCTGGTGTCAGAGCCATGGTGCCCTGCTTATGGCCAGATCCAGGTCTTGTCTTTATCCTCTGACACAACTGAGCATTCTCTCCTCAATGAAACGCTGTCCTTTGGCTTCTCAGACACCTTCTACCTCACTGGCCATTTTTGCGGGTCTCCCTTGCTGGCTCCTCCACTGGTAGGCCTCGAAACGACAGTATCATTGGCTTCTTACGTAGATTCTTCTGTTCTCACCTCGTCCCTGGCATTTAAAACAATCTGTGCAATCTGATGGTGTCCAAAAATGTAGCTCCAGCCTGACCTTCAGATCTGCCTCACGACTGTATGTCGCACGTCTGTACTTGTCTCTCCTAGGCACGTCAGTGACCCGCGTGCTAATAACTAGGACTCTTGGTTCCTCACCTCCTCCCCACTTGCTCCTCCCTTAGTCTTTCCCATGTCAGTGAGTGCCACTCCCCTCCCTTCAGTTGTTCAACTGGAAAACTCAGCAGAGAATCATCTTAGAGCCTCATTTCCCTTCACTCCCTTCATCTGGTCCATGAGCCAGTCCTGCTTATTGGCTTTGCTACTGAGCAGAACCTGGTTCCTTTCTTCTCGTGCCTTCGTTCATCTCTTGCCTAGTGTACTGAAATAGTTTCCTGTCTGGGAAACTGTCCTCTCCTTTACTTCCTCTCAAACTTTTTCTCCACATAGCAGCCAGAGGTATTTTTTAAATGTAGGTCAGATCATGTCACTCCTTTGATTAGAACCCTTCAGTGGCTCCTGCTGAGGTCTCACAGGACATGGCCCCACCTCCCTCACTGACCTCATCTTGAACCACCCCTTCACCCCTCCCACCACGCACCCCCACTTCCACTGCTACACCTCCATCCGCCCCCAGGCCTTTCTGTTCCTCATACCAGATTTGTTCCTGCTCAGGGCCTTTCTAGCCTTGCCCAGGAAGCTCCATCCCGGGCACAGCTGGCTCTGGGTTGCCATCCAGGGTTCCAGGGTTCCAGCCCAAGTTTATTTCACCTCAGAGAAGCTTCTACAGACCATCTGGTCTAAAGTAGTGGCCTCTTCACTCCCACCCCTCAGTTTTTCTCTGACATCATTCACAGCAGTTATTGCAAAATGAGTTATATTGACCATTTTCTTGGTTTATCTATCTTTGCAAAAAGAATGAAAATTCTAAGAGTAGAGACCTCATTTAACTTGTGCACTGTTTTATCCGCAGTATCTGTATCAGAGGGGGTATTGGGTAAGCATCTGTTGAATGAAGGGTGATCACACGGCTTCTGTCATTTCAATGGCTCCCTCTTCCACTGAGAATAAAGTCCAAGTCCCTTGAAATGGTTTATGAGTACCTCTGTGATCTGGCCTTGCTTATTCACTGACTCAACCAGAGGCAATCTTGCCACTCCCTTCTCCCCGGGCTAAAGATAGATGGCAATGTCTGGAGACATTTTTGGTTGTCATAACCATGGGGGTGCTACTGGTATCTCATGGATAGAGGCCAGGGACGTCTCTAAACGTACTACAATGCACAGGACGGGTCCACAAAGAATGATCTGGTCTGGAATGTCAGTAGTGCTTCGATTGAGAGCCTAGCTGTGTCTCTCATAAGCCTTCATCACACTTGGAGTTCCAGCCATGCTGACATGCCATGTTCTTCCTAGCCTCTGAGCCTTTTTTTTTTTTTTTTTTTTTTTTTAACACCTACAGCACCTGGTCTTCCTAGGTGGTCTCCTATCCAAGTACTAACCAGGCCCGACCCTGCTTAGCTTCTAGGATCAGACGAGATCGGGCACGTTCAGGTTGGCATGGCTGTAGACTCTAGCCTCTGAGCCTTGGACTTGCCGATCCTCCACCCAGAGCACTCCTCCCCTCCCCCCCATCCCCTGCTGACTCTGTTCTTTGCTTAGCTGGAGTTTTGAGGCAAGTTAATTTTTAACCTTTACAACATGAAGTTAATCTGTTTTGGCAGTTTAGGGTTTATAAAGGTAACTTTAAGTTTCTACCTCAAAATGAAAGTAACTTCTATACACAAAGATTTTCTTCATGTCAGTTTTTTTTTAGATGAATAAAGCTGTTGTTACTAGGACTGCAGTATTCTATTACTTAATCCACTGGCAGAAAATAAAAGGGGTGGATTAATAAAACACCTATGCAGTTAGAGCCTGTAGCCATAAAGTTAAAAGTTCTCAATTTTTAGATAAGATTTGAGATGTTTACACACATACTAATGACTTGTTTTTCGTGTTTTATGCCACAGTAAACTACTTCCTTCATTTTTATGATTAATACAAGCAGCTCTTTTACACTGCACCAAAAATTATGTGCAAGATGATGCCTTTAAGGGACAAAAATAAGATTTAATGGAGCTTGCCAATTCATATTATAATGTTTGAATACCATAAATAGGAAATGGACCCCAGTGCTGCTTTCTGAATTGACAGTCTACCTTTATTCAAGGGACAAAGCTTTGTAGCCCTGCTTTTGTCCTTCCCCAGCATTCCCGGTATTGCTGACAAAGGAATATACCTTCAGGTGTTGGAATTTGTAAAGAACCCCACACAAGGATTACATAGTTACATAGAGTTTAGTATCTATGAGCAACAGAATCACAGCCCACAAATTTGTTTTAAAACTCCAATTTGCATTTTATGACTTTCAAATCACAAAGAAGACTTTTGAAATAATTGTGTAATGTCTTGCTTGTATACTGGTGAGTTTATAGCCTATTTTAGACTAGTTTATAATATTAACACTGCTTTCATTGATTTTTTTTTTTTTTTTTTTTTTTTTTGCAAATCGAGGGTTTTGTGCATAGTTTTTTTTAAAGCTTTCCAGAGGATAAAACATTTAAACAACTTTAAAGGATAAAAATATTCTCTCTGCCATTGTATTTACTGTGTTTCTAGCACTGTCGATTTTTTTTTTCCTTTTTTTTTTTTTTTGTATTTCTCACTGGGTAAAGGTAGGTGTTAGCTTTGAGAATAGTTAAGGAATCTTTCTCTTATCCATAGCTTTATCTGAAATGTATGCATCAACCTTGCTAAGAAACCCAGACACCTATATATTTTACTTCTTTACTCAGTGCCTTTCCATCTCTCTCACCTTTTAGCCCTCTAGACTTACTTAACTCAGTTCTGTAGTTATTTACTTATTCTCTTCTGTCACAAACATTTACTGAATCCCTATTCATGGACCAAGCTCTGTTCTAGAGGACAGGAATATGCTGGTAAGTAAAAGGTGATCCCTTTTGGAGTGACAAATTCTTAAGTAATTACATTTAATTACAAAATACTTTGGTGGTACAAGATTTTAAAAAGTCAGTTCTGTTTGGGGCATTGTAGAAGATTTAGGAGAAGATGGAATACAGATGGGCCCGACTTATGGTTTAACTTATGATTTTTTGATGTTATGATGGCGCAAAAGTGATACCCATTTAGTAGAAACCGTACTTTAAAATTTGAATTCTGATCTTTTCCCGGGCTAGTGATATATGGTACAGTACTCTCTTGTGATGATGGACAGTGACAGAGATGATGTTGCCTACCTGTAGGATAATGTAAGTGAGCACATTTAAGGTAAGCTTGGCTAAGCTATGAAGTTCGGTAAGTTAGGTGTTTGAAATGCATTTTCGACTTACAATATTTTCAACGCACAGTGGGTTTTTCAGCACGTAACCGCATCATAAGTTGAGGAGCATCTGTATTTAAACTGGACTCCTAAGTAGAAAAAGGGCTGGGGAGCTGGGAGTGAGAGTCTAGTTGGAAGGAATAGAATGACTCAGTTAACTCTTTTTGGTCCAGAGACACACTGGTCATCTTCATTTCCTACTTCATTCCTCCTAAGCGGCTAACCAAAAGTACTATGGTATAATCCTTCCATCAGCTATAATATTGTACTACATTTTGAACAGAAAATTTGAGTTAGGTTTTCCATTCAAAAGAAATAATGAGCCACCTAAGGTAGAAGGTCATTAAGGTGGGGAGCTCTCTATGTTTGGCTTCTCACATCTTTAAGCAGACCTAAATCTGCCGTGAAGGTCATGTATATCTCTTTATCTTTCTTAGTTCTTATATCCAGACTTAGTATCTAAGAAAAAAAATACCACTTTGTTTGAGTCTGTTTATTTTGGAGAGTGTATTTTTTTTTCTTCTCAAAATTGATTTAGTTGTGGTTAAGGGGAAAAACTGAAGAGGCAGCTCTCATAGAGATTGTATTTCTGAAGAGGTTCAAACTTTAGAAAGAAAATTACTATAGAAATAAGCCATCTAGCTAAGAGTCTTTATGTCCTTGAATTTCATCCTCAAGAACACTTATTTTGGAAAATAACTTGACTGGTCAAAGAAATCATTATAGGAAGAAGGTGGGAACAGGCATCAGGTTAAAACATTTCAAGTTATGACTGGAATAAAAGAAACGATCGCTATCAAAATTGGTCTTTTAAAAGGATCCCTCTAAAATGTTGGCTACCATTAAGTAAAGATGATCATTTTTTAAATTCCCGTTTTTAATTTGACAAATGGTTACCGTAGTGTGGAGAGAACTCATATATCTGGTGCTCTTACCATTACTAGTGTCACAGAGCTTGTGACTGTACCATCTAAACAGAGTGGTCCCTGCTTAAGTGCCAGTAAGTCACACTTAGATAGGATTGCAGGAACTCTACTAATTGCCACACTTTCCTGAACCCTCACCAAATTCTTTACTTATTCTTTCTCTCTCCCTGGACGGCATTTCAGTGGCAGGAAGCATGAGAATGGCTTTTCAAGTCCTGAATATACAGTATCTTGTCAAGATTCCGTGTTCTAAAACTGAAATCTTTTTTTGCTGACCATGAGAGCTCGCTGTGTGTACCAAGAGCCCCATTAGGAGAGAGAACATTGCTCTCTTAGAAGGAGAGGAGAGCTTTGAGCAATCCCTTCATGGTCAGAATTCAGTTTATAAGTCAGGAGAAAGAAGGTGACAGCTTCTCCATGTAAGCTTTTGGTATTGGACTGGCTCACAGTCGGCCCCTTACCCTGTTGTCAAGCTCCTGTGACTTCCCCATAGTTGTGGGTTATGGTCTTGACTGGCACAAGGACAATGGAATCCACGTGGAAGGTTCTCAAACTGGATACAACGTAGAACAGGATCCCCGTGGTGCAGGAGGCCATCGGGAGACCGTGTACAGGCTCCTTACTCTTCCTGGCAGGGGTATAGTTAAGAAAATTTAACCTTTTTTCATCTGTACTTAATGAAAGCAGTTTTACCTGGCACACACACTAAAAATACAAAAGCAACAATCCCAGGGATCCGGGTTGACCCATGATACACATTAAATATTGAAGATGATTCATGTTTCTAAAACTTTAACTCCAGAATTCATTTGCTAAAGATGTCCTTTTACTGCCTTCCTGAGAGCAGAGCAGTGCGGAGAAACGCGGAAGCCCTTGTGAGCCAGGCCCGCCCTGCGCAGCCGCAGTAGCTGGCTGATGGGTGTCCAACGTCCCGTAGCTTTGCGCAGCCGCAGTAGCAGGCTGAGGAGGTGGACAACGTTCCGCAGCTTTGCGCAGTCGCAGTAGCAGGCTGGGGACGTGGCCAACGGTCTCTGGCTCCCTTCCTTCGCACTTTAGAGCTTACCTGCCACTCTCCTCCATTTTCTCATATCACCTCTTAAGTAGCCATGAGCTGGGCTATGGGAGCCGTGCGGGCCAGCTGGAGAGTGGGCACTGCTAGAGCGAATTTCCTGTGTCTGGGGAAAGCACCATTTCCCCGCCAGACAGCCTGCATGCCACTCAGGGGTGCTTGGCCTGTTATTCCCGTATCCAAGATGGCAACTGTCAAGTGTGAGCTTATGAATAATCTAACTTCAGAGGAGGTTGTTCATCGCAATAAGATCTCCATTGTAGGAACTGGATCGGTTGGCATGGCCTGTGCTATCAGCATCCTGCTTAAAGGCTTGAGTGATGAACTTGCCTTGGTGGACGCTGCTGAAGACAAGCTGAAGGGCGAGACAATGGATCTTCAACATGGCAGTCCTTTCGTGAAAATGCCAAATATTGTTTGCAGTAAAGATTATTTTGTCACTGCAAACTCCAACCTCGTGATTATCACAGCAGGTGCACGACAGGAAAAGGGAGAAACTCGCCTTAATTTAATGCAGCGAAATGTGACCATCTTTAAATCCATTATTTCTAATATTATCCAGTACAGTCCTCACTGCAAGCTGATAGTTGTTTCCAATCCAGTGGATATCTTAACTTATGTAGCCTGGAAGTTGAGTGAATTTCCCCAAAACCGTGTTATTGGAAGTGGTTGTAATCTGGACACTGCCCGTTTTCGTTTCTTGATTGGGCAGAAGCTTGGTATCCACTCTGAAAGCTGCCATGGGTGGATCCTTGGAGAGCATGGAGACTCAAGTGTTCCTGTGTGGAGTGGAGTGAATATCGCCGGCGTCCCTCTGAAGGATCTGAACTCACACATAGGAACTGATAAAGATCCCGAGCAGTGGAACAATGTCCACAAAGATGTGATTGGCAGTGCTTATGAGATAATTAGGATGAAAGGTTATACTTCTTGGGCCATTGGCCTGTCTGTAGCTGATTTATCAGAAAGCATTTTGAAGAATCTCAAGAGAGTGCATCCAGTTTCCACCATAGTTAAGGGTCTCTATGGAATAAATGAAGAAGTATTCCTCAGTGTTCCTTGTGTCCTGGGAGAGAATGGTATTACCAACGTTATAAAGGTGAAGCTGACTCCTGAAGAAGAGGCTCGTCTGAAGAAGAGTGCAGAAACGCTTTGGAAGCTTCAGAAGGAATTTAAGTTTTAAAGTTGTTAAATCTGTCATTCAGAAGTTATAGGGTTGTATATGTCAAATTTTGAATAACCTTAAATTCCTAAAAGTTGGAAACAGGAAAGGGAGTAGAGTGACTGCTCCATTTATTTAGCCCTCAACTCTTATTTAGCATTCAGATTTTTTTTTAAACAATTCTTAAGCTACTTCATCAAAGAAGGTGTTGTGTGTACCACTGAGGTACCAGTACTTGCCTTGAGGTACCAATACTTGAATGTATAGGTAGTTGCCATTAGGTCTTAAGTGTAGAATGTAGGTGTTTGCCATGTAATAGAAATTCCAATTCTCTTTATTAAATACATGTTAATTCTTCCATTCTGGCTGGGTCATATACTATTTCGTTTATTTGTATATTTAAAACGTTATAACTTTCTACAATATAAAAGTGTACACACAGAAGTACTTTCTGTAATGGAGCCATTAGCTGCCTTTATTCTGTGACAGCCTATCAAGCAGAGCCTTTAAAAAGTCATCATGAAATGGTAGCTGCCAAGTATGTCTGTGTGTGTGTGTGTGTCTGTGTAGTGTGCACCCTTATGCCAGTGAAGCAGGATCATTAGGTTAAAATATGGAAATAACAGTGATCAGATTAGTAGTTGTTATGAAGTATTTAATGCAGTAAAATATAAAGCTTTTAGGAAGAGTCCTGACAGTCAGACGTGGCACAGTCGGTGTTATTTATTTGGTAGAGAAAAACATCCCCCAAATTTTTCAGTTACAAAAAATAAAGCCTGACTGAAATCATTTTAGAAGTGCCTCCGAGAACCTGACCTGTTAGCACTTGAAATCAGGAAGCAGGTTATGAATTGTTCTTATTGGGCTGAGTCTTAGCAGCAGAGTGGGCCCTGGCCCCAACATGCTCTGGGGCCATCCCTGTAGCCCAGGTTAACCTTACATTAACAGAAAGCTTTTGCTTTTGAATTGTGCCCTGTTGTTAATCACTGTCATAAAAAATTTTAATGAGTATTTCAGGGATTGTATTTCTCAAAAAGTTATACATTTCAATTTTATTCCTAAATCAATTGACTTCACTACAGATTCTAGACTTTATGTCTGTGATACAGTGAGGGTTTTAGAGAAAGTGAAGATGCATGATAGTACTAATAACTTAGAAAATAAGGTGAGTTTTTAATGTATGTTAACTTTCCTAATGCAATTGAATATTAAATAAGTAATACAGTATGTTTAAACATATCTCAGGATCCAGGTGGATAGCACAGGCCTAATCAAAAGTGAAAGGTATCAGCATCTGCCCTCTAAACTAAGCCAGTTTTGCTTTGTTGAATCTAATCAAGTAGACATAGGATAGCGATCTGCCCCCAAAATGACCCTTTACCATGCTGATCAGAGTTCTCATACTACCTCATTGGGAACATCTAGAAATATTCTGACTCCCCAGGAAGCGGTGTCATGTGATGGGACTAACTGATGGACTGAGCACCCCAGAAGTGGGAAGGGTGGCGGTTCCAGGTAGTTCTAAGAGCTTTTTAAGCTCAACTGCACAGAGTTCCTCTTCTCCTTTTTCCAGCCCTGGAGTTTATAATCCAGTCATGTTCCAGCCAAATGTAATGTCCCATTGAAGAGCACCAGAGCATACCTTATGTCTATTTTGTAATTCTCTTCACCATTAATGTCAGCCACAGAGACGTTCTTCCTGGTCAGGGGAAAGAGGGAAGGCAAGACCACAGGAAAGAGATCCCAGAGTTTGGAAGATGCTTCAGAGTAAAACTGAGAGGTTGGATGGGACTCTAGTTCCCAGCATGCACATCTTCACCAAACTTTGGGGGTGTAGAGTAGGGGGATGGTTTTATGTCAATAGCTGTGATTGTTATCATGGAATTCGGTACGTTTATAACCGAATTCGCTTAAGTATCCTCAATCCCTAAGTCTTCAAGCATACTTTTAAGCAGGGGAATGCTGTGAGAAGAGTAGCACTGATAAGACCAATACCTTCTCTGAGCTCATGTCAGAAATTGATATAGGTGAAAAATCGGAAGGTTTTCATTTACTGTGCATGTAACATAAATAATGTAAGCTTTAAACCCTTCTATGGAGTCCCATTGTTTAAAGCAACTTGAGGCCCTGTTTATAACGCAGATGTGGACTCTGATTTCCATTTCCACCACTGCAGAGTTAAAGAGGGCTAACTGGTGTTTTGTCCCGCTTGCCCCCCTTCCTTTACCTTGCTCTAAAGCCGAACTATTCCTTGTTGTCTGTTTTTGAGATATGATCCCTGCTAGTGATTCAGTTACGTAGGACCTAGGAACATGTGAATAATACAATACTTGGAAAATGAGAGGAAAGAGAAAAAGGGCCAGGAAGAGAAAATGGGACCAGAACCATGCTGGAGTAGAGCAGCCACGCTTCGCTCTCCCACCCGGGCCTCGTCTGGGTTTCCCAAGCTCACCCTCCTCAGCAACTGACCCTGTTCCATGTCACTGAGAAAGAAGGGGGAGTGGTAGACGGTTCTGTCCATGTTCTGGCTGACCGACACTCCGTTTGAAACCTCTGTCATTGGGCCTAGTTGTAACAGACATTCAACCAGAAAAGTGGAGGGTAAGGACCAGGCAGTGCGTTGCAAACCCCACCAGAGAGACGGCGCCTTTCCGCTGAGATAGTCTTGTGCAGGGCTCCCCAGTGGGGCACTTTTGGTATTTTGGACAAAGCAGTTCTTTTTGTGGGACATCCGGGACATTTAACATCCACATTCTCCCCTCCACCACCAAATGAAAGTAGTCCCCTGTGATTGTGACATCCAAAACACGCAGCATTTCCAGTCCCTCCACAAGAATGCAGTGCTACCTCTAGGTAGAGAAGAGTTCATGGCAGCACAAGCTTGGGAGCTAGCTGCCCGGAATAAGAAGCTGGCCAGCCCGTGGGCATGTAGCGTGCGGAACCCACAGTGAGGTGGTTGGCGTGGACCTCACAGACAACACGTGGTGGGTAACCTTAGGTATCTTCTAGTGTCAGGATACTTAAACCAAGATGACATATAACTATGAAAAATAATGCCTTTAAATAAACAGACTATAATACTTATATCCATATGAGCTTTGTTCTTGAAACATAGCACATATTTTGATGATGCCGTAATGACAGTGTAGATTGAACACTTGCCGTGTGTTAGGTGCTGTGCTTTATATGCATTGACTCAGTCCTCACCACTCCCTAAGCAGATAATGATCCCCGTTCTACACACATGGAGCCTGCTGCTTAGAGAATAAGCAGCTTTCCCACGTGTCGGAGCTAGGACTTGGACCGAGAGGTCTGACTCTAGAGTCTGTGCTGCCTGCAGCAGTGCTGAGAGGACCGGAATAAATGCCTGGGAATTTACAAATTTGGAAACGAGGTAAGGATTCAGTTTCAAATTGAAATAAGTATCAACATAAAGCAAAATTAGCCAACTCTCAAAACAGCCACTCTGAGAAATGGCTTGCGTGTGGCCGATGCGTCCAGGTACTTCGCGAGCCCTGTCGGGGACAGATGTACCCTCGGGAGTTGGGCCGGGACGTGGCCGATGAGAAAGCAGTAGTGCTGTGCTTCTGAACCGTCTTCAGCACAGGGCCATGAGGAGTAAAAAGAACGAACCAAAGAGCATGTGGCTAGTGCTCTCTAATGTAAAGGTTATCCAGCTCCCATAAATTAGCGTTCCCTTCCCAGCGGGCAGTGTGCATTTTAGGTGGAGCCAGCTTCAGGTTGACCCTGCATGTTAATTAACATGTTTCTCATTTGCCCCAAGAATACTCACCGGCAGCGCTGGTGGCTGGAGCGTTTACCCCGAAATAACTCACGGATTATGGTCCTAACCTCACCCCCAAGGTTTGCCATGGAATATCTCCCCTTTATTATTGTTTTCTCATTGCTCTAGTATATTGATAGTCTTTGGAAACAACTGACATCATTCTATTTATAGCATTCTGTTTTTAGTCGTGGTATTTCCATTTACAAAATATCGTAATTCTCAATCACTGAAAGAGTCAAATCCTAGAAAACATAGCATTCCTATACATGATATTAACATCATTCTCAGGTTGTTAGCCGAAGATTCATTTGATGAATCTGATGTATGTATACATTTCTGTTACATTAGGATTAGAGACAAGGTCTGCTTAGAAATAACTCCAAGAACAGTTTTTATATTTTATTTTCACATTGAAAACCAGTCAGGTTTGCTTCAGCATCAAAGAGTGTGTTTATATAAAATTAACTCTGGCAGTGAGCTGCACTTTTTTTTTTTCTAAATGGGAAATGTGTTAAGATCTTTCAACCTGCTGCTCCAACTCTCAGATTCCAACTCAACCTCTCCTAGTAAAACCTCTGCCTTGAATTTTCCACACTGACACATAAAAACATGCTAGGCTATCCACCATTCATGGATCCGTTCTTCTTATTAACCCCCTGCTAAGTTTCTTCTCTCCTCTTCTTCCCTCTGGATCTAAAATTCTAACTGAATGGCCTGAGTATATTCATATATTCAGATAGACAGAAATCTCATTCTCAGCTGCATCTTTATTTATGAAAGCCAACAATACACACCGTTCTTCTGCTGGGGAATAAATATCATGAAGGGTTGATAGTTTACAGCCTGTTGCTTTCCAGATTCGGAGTGGAGTTTTATGTTATTTAGGCCCAATAGATTTATACTTCAAAGAAGAGGTGTATCTCATTTTCTTTCAAGGTAGCTGGGATACAGTTTCTTACCTTTTATTGGTCTTCCTTTGCTCTGCACCCACAAGCAGTGAAATATCCAGTCAGCAGTGGTATTCGGCCCTAATTGTTCGGCTCTTTTCTCCTCCCTTTAACATTTGATGATGGATTTTTTTCCCTTTCTTTTAGATGAAAGACTTTCGAAGTAAAATGCAATCAATATTTCCAGCAATTCCCAAGAACAACTCCGCATCTGCTGTTGAATGGGAGGAAGCATTGAAATCCAAATGAGATGGGCGTGGTGGATGAAACCCAAAATGATTGGCACAGAAAGGGTGGCTTTGGCGACACCCAACAGCAGAGGGACTCTGGTTTCTGAGGGAGACGCGCAGATCGACTGGCGCCGTGGGCGGGGGGATGCCGTTTCTGTCTGCACGGGAGGCCTGCGATCTTCCTTTGTGCTCTCCTCTAAAATCCACGTGGGCACACGCACGTGTGTGCTGGGTGTTGGGGGGAAGGTAAAGTTTCTCCAAAGTTGGAAGACTATTTAAAAATGATTATCTAGATTACTTCTCTGTGTGGAGGAGCTCCCTGAGGAAATACTCTGTTTATGACTCTAACCGTTGAAACCAAGTTTTGTACCTGAAAAAACAATTTATAAAAACTGACGTTGGAAATCTTTATAAACAGACTCCTGATAGCAGCAGTACCTCAATTTGTCTAATTAAACGGATTTCAACAGCCTTTCTTGTCGGCCTGTGACTGTCAGAACGTGGGAGCGTTGCTCCCGTCAGGCAGACTCCACAGTGCCAGGCAAGTAGGTACGTGGTGTCTTCCTCTGTGTGGAGGAGGAACCATGTCACCCTCCTAAAAGACACCACGTACGAGCAGCAGCTGTCGCTCTGCCTGGAATGTGGTTTTTGCTTCCCACATGCTAGTTATTTACCTGTTAACCTCACCTTAAGATCCTGTCAGTTCTTAGACAAAAGCCGGTAACAGACTAAGATAACTTGAACAGCTGTAGTTACGCTGAAATAAGAATAATGGGTATAAAACATACTATTCTGGTAAACTGGTTCTGGGTCCCCAAACATTGACTGACAGTTTGTAGTTTTGTCTCAGTTGTCAATGTAAAAATAGCCCAGTTGTCACCTTAACAAATATTTTTAACCAGAAAGTTGCGTATTAAGGCTCAATAGTATTTAGTACTACTTTGCTGATGAAACTGCTATTGACGAACCCTTAAATACACAGCCAACCCCTCCCTGTCCAGCTCTTACAGAATATGCAATTGTTTTTAGTGGAGATTGAATTTTTTTTAAGAAAAATACCTTAACATATCTATGTTCAGAAAAATAACCTCTCATTAAATATGAATTGTGCGATTTCTTTATAATTGCTTGAGCCCTAATTAGCAGTCTGGTTTAAGAATGTATATTTGAAATTAATCTGTTATAATGAAACGTTTTAGTTCTAAGGAGAATTGTAAATGAAATGTCAAGTGCATAACATTTTTCTCTGAACCATGTCACCCTCCTAAAACTGCCATACTGTTCATTCAGTAGGTACATCCAGCATCTGGGATTCTCACGTAACCTGTTAAAAACCCAAGACTAAGCGGAAAGGACTGTGAACTTTATCATGGTTGTGGAACAGCAAAAACTTCACCTGTCTTTCATTTTTAACTAAATCCCTGCTAAGAAGAGAGATTTCTAACTGTCGCTTGGCAGCCTCCTCAGGAGCTCTCTGGGGAACGCCTGAAACCTGCCCCGTTATGTGGAGGGCCGGGAGAGACGGAAGCGAGGGGCGGCAACTCCGGGTGGCCGGCGGCAGGTTTGGTGACCAGGGGAACGTCTGAGCCTTGTCCTGCGCAGCTGCACCCACCGCCAGAATCTTGAGAGTTGGTGCTGAGCCCCTAACTGGGGTCGGTCGCGTTCCCCGTCCACATAGTCTCAGCACCCCATCTCTGTCCCAGGGCAAGCGGAATGCACGGTCCAGAGACGGGGCGTGGGGAGCCTCTAGTCGCCCGGGCCCAGCTCAGGTCAGCCGGTGGTCGTGTCTTCTCGATGTCCTCTCCCAGACTAGCCTTTGAATGAAATGACGAAAGGCAGCAGCAAACAGTAGGTTACTGTCCATATTATTAGTTTGGGTGTAGATTCCCCTGAACAGGTAGAATGAGGGCTACCTAAAACTATTTATAGCTAGAATCTGGATTTTTAGTTTTCTTAGATGGAGAATAGGTATTGATTTTTTAAAAGCCTTCCACTCGGTAGGAGAAAATGAGAATTTCTAGCTTATCTGGGATAATAAAAGGGAAAAATCATTATTAACAATGTTTCTACTTAAAGACATTTCTGCCTCTTAAGCTCCTTGAGGGTAGGGATTCCTGTCAGGGCTTCGTAGACCCATGACAGCAGGATGCTGATGGCAGCCAGACCCTGGGAGGGAGCCAGGGGCAATGGTGGGAGCACTCTGTCCCCACAGGGGCTGGCGTGTGGGAGGCCTGAAGGAATGAATGGATACTTGTATGGCATGCGTGTTTCAAAACTCTTTCCATATATGGATATGGTCCCGGAAGGATGGCAGAGGACTCACATAAGAATGATTGTGAATCACCTGCCGAGGGAAGGTTGATGGGCACAGAGTCCCTAGACTAGGTACCAAGCATAAGCTCCAGTTGCACTTTAAAAGCAAAAATGAAGTAGCAAAAATGAAAATTAAAAAGAAAACGATCCATGTGATTAAAGTGGTATTTTTCTGTACTAAAAACTCAGATATCAGATTTAGTCATTTGTCTATTCCTTTTATACCAGAGGCATATTGTTAAATTGGTTAATGGAAAGGAAAAATGTTTAACAGATAATGTTATTCTTTATGTGAAGTACCATCTGTGTATTGAGTTCTGAATGTTCCCGGATATGGAAGAGAGGAAATGTTACGGAATTTCAAGTTTGCCTTCTTTGCTGTCTTTATCTTGGGTAGAGTATGACAAACATAATCACATTTATCTCCTGGAGCATAAAGAGTTTTAATCACCCTATTAACTAGGATGACATTTTTCACAGACTTAAAAAGGAATAGAACAGACATTATCTCCCCATAAGCAATCCATTTCATGGAGGCTGAGCACTAGAAATTTTTTAAAGGCTGGATAACACAAGCCATTTCCATTCCAAGTGTAAGCCAACATTAAGGCAGCTTTCAGTAAGAATGTTGCTTACACCAGCTGAGCGTTAAGCTTTACATTTAGAATCTCAGTGCCCCCAAAAAAGCTGGTAGAGGAAGCAGTACTGAGGAAACGCAGTGGGCAGAGGGCCGACTTCCAAGACCTCGGGATTTATTCAAGAGAAAAATGTGTATTCTTGTAAGTTATTGCTGCTCTGAAAAACTGTATCCGTGGACTGCTGTTATTTTCAGCCAAGAAAATGCTGTTTCTGAACAACCTGGGAATGAAAAATAGGGCATGGAATCTGCCTTGAAAGATGGCTAGCAGCCTATCTGTGCTAAGAAAGGTGGATTTTAATGACACAGAGGCGTGAACCAGAGGCCCAGGAGCGCTGAGCTGAGGTGTGGCCGCAAGTGACCCTCCCCACCATGCTGAAAAAACCTTCTTTACCTCCTCCTCAGTCAAGAGGTGGCATTTCTTCTCCCCACCTGTCACACATTCTGCTTAGTTTCGTGGATAGTATGGGACTCAACTTGCAAATTAATCATTGCAACCTAAGGGGAAAATATAAGAAATTGAGGGGGGAAAAAGCCCATGGGGACAAAAGTAATTAAAATCCACTGAATTTAGTTATTTCACTTGGGGCAAAAATTAATCTCCTAGGTTTGGTTGTACATTCATGGAGAATGTTGTATATTTTCACCTCATTTTCATGTATCTTCTCTAAAAGTAAAACAAATAGTTAAGTACAAATAAAAACTAGGTAAAATTAAAAAATAAATATTTCTCCAAATAGTTAAATTTCCCATGAAAAGTAGTAAAATACACATTTTTATAGTATTTTATTATATCCAAATGAGACTTTTTTCCCCTTTCTCCAAGAGTCACTGAATAATATGTCAAATATTTGGGTTTCTATATTGCTGTTATCAGAATTAATTACCAAAGGCTGTGATTTTGTGAGTAGAGACGACAGTGTCTCTTGCAAGTGGTGACATTCATCCATAATAAGGAGGAAGGCTGTTGGTAAATTTTGTCTGACGGAAAATTCACTTGACTTTGGGGAAAATCTGAATAACAGCTACTAAGAAGCACATATAGTTTCAACTTTTCTACCCCAGCATTAGCGGAGTCACTCAGGAACTTAATTTATATCTGTTACCTAAGCCAGGCTGGGGCCCTTGGCCTCATTATCATTTGGTGAGACGTGATCACTCACTAAAAAAGAAAACAACACTAAAAAAAATAGGAGGGTGTATCGTGTTCTTAATGACAGTGGGGCCACTCTCAGCTGACTTCTGCAAGACACTAAGTCAGGCAAACTGAGGAAGCTCGGCACGTTTGTGGAACACCTACCACCTTCCCATCCGAAAACGCTCCCAAAGCTCATCTTCATACAGCCTCTGACCCCGGGTTCCCGGTCCGCAGCCCGCAGACACGCTCCACGGGGCACATCCAGGTGGGCTTCCTGGAAGGAGGGGCTCGGCCGCAGACCCGGGTCCCCAGCGCCTGTAGCAGGCTGTCTACGAGGAGGACGTTGAAGCAACTGAGTATAAAAGAAAGTTGGGACTTGTCGGTGCTTACCCAGTTGCACCAGGCTCAGCAGGGCCCCTTCGCTCTGCCAGCCTGGGCGGTGGGGATGCACTTGTTTTTATTCGCTGCTGCTGGTTGTCTTCTCCAGCTGTCCCCCTGCAGGGGCTGGGTCCCTCTGATTCCGCTCCGAGCAAAGCCCGGGTGGCAGACATCCTCGTCTGGAACCCTGTGGTGTGCTTACCGACGTGGACCCTCACCGCTGTCCCCCTTGCCTGTGTCCTTCCATCTCCCTTCGGTCCACAGTGGCTCAGCTACTTAGAGACCTTTCGTGGTGACAGAGCTCACAAAGCTAAGCAAACGCTAGAGTGGTAAATCTCATGCAGCGCTGAAAGAAGACCTCTTGTCAACTGTAAGAACGGCTGAGCAAACCCTTTGCTCTGAGCTTGCTCCAGAGCCAGCCCTGATCCTCTTTTCATGAATTTTTATTACCACGAGTGTGGCCAAATATCCGTGGGAAGAGCACGTCATCAAGTCTACCAACCCCCGTTTAAGAGAGAGTCACAGTTACGCAACATAGTAAGTGACAGCTCCTCGCCGGCAGGCGGGCTGCATGAGGGTGGGCTCGTGGCACCCACCCAGAGCTGGGGGTAGATGCCACCCCCACGTGCAAGACGGGGCTCTGGCTCAACAAAGCCGTGGGGACTGACCACATGTGACATCTCTGATGTCTCTACTGATGATGAGTTCGGACTCCATAATCACAGGAGCACATTCGTTTGCTTTAACTTCTCAAGATTTCAAATATTACAGAAGGATCAGGGAGTGAAAGGCTGGGTTAAAAACACAGGATCAGGTGAGACCTTAGAGAAGCAACCTACATCCCTGAGTGACGCAGGCACTCACTCTAGTGCTGTTTCTTCAGGTTCGAGACTAAGCCCATAAGAGCCCTTAGGAAGAATAGGAAGTAAGGAGGAGAGGGGAGAGTGAGGAAAAGAAGGAGAGAGGAAAGGAAAGAAGGAGATAGAGGGGAAGGGGAAGGGATAGAGGGAAAGAAGGAAGCAAAGAGGAAGGGGGAGAGAGGACAGGATGGGGGAGGGAGAAGAGAAAGGGGAAGGAGGACAGGAAGGGGGGAGGGCTTTCTCCACAAGTCCAAGCCCCCACAATCGGCTCCTGGAGAAACTGACATTGGCCTCCTCGTCCATGTCGCCCACATTTACCTCGGCCACCAAACTCAAGAAAGTAAAAAGCACATCAGAAGGATGAAAACAGTTCCTGGGTCCTGGGCTCTCCCAGGGGTCCCCAGCTCCCAGTCTTATGCGGATACTCCAGACATTAAAATGAAAAGCAAGATCCTAATGCATTCACCAGCTCTGACCTACTGAGCAGGAAGAAAGAGATAAGATGAAGATCCATCGACACAAATATTACTCAGGGTGACCTTGTGTCCAGCCAAGAAGGAGGCGGCAGGCTTGCTGTGTAGGACCTGCTCCGGGCCTGATAGGGGAGCATTCTTCAAAAACAAAAGACCTCGAAAAAAAAAAAAAAAATCTGTGCCACTCCTCACTTCCTGTCAGAAGCCCACTCTCTTCCCACTGGTCGTATTGGCAATGTCGTCTGAGAAAAGGCCTCTCCCTCAGTTCTGGGGCTGGACAGTTATATTCTGTCGCCAGACAACCTGAGCTGCAGTTCCCTCTGACCACGGAGGAGAAGGCACACGGGAGCTCCGTGGGCTCAGGTCACCTGGGCACAGAGCTGTTCATGGAAGAAATTAGAAACCAACGCACCATCCACTTTCCTGTGAGCCCAATTTGCCCTAGAAAGAAGTCCAGGAATTCTACCTAATCTACCCAGTTTGTGCCTTTGATGTCAGCATCAGCCTGATAGCTTTACTTTTTCACTAGTCGCTAAGTCATTCTGAACCGAGTGCCATCACACATTAATTCCTTAGCATGACAAACCCTGAGGTCGTTTGGTTTTCCTGAGTCGTATCTGCGGGGAGACAGCAGGAGTGATGAGGTAAGTTCGGGGGACAGGTTAGTATCGTCGCTTCCGGTGTCCCTGTGTGCCGCTACACTCCACGCCCCGGCTGAGAACTGAGATGAAAAACGGCCCTTATGGGCCCTGAGCCATCCCGGTGGCTCGGTGGCTCCCAGCTTCTAAATCGCCCACTCCTAGTAGCTGCCGGGTGGTGTAAGATCTATGCCACCCCACGCTGGTCAGGGATCGTATCCAGGGGTGGTCAGTGGCGGGGCAGGCTGGAGGCAGACACCTTCCCCAAAATAGCAGCCTCCCCCGTCAGGGCAGTGGTCAATTCCTGAGTCGGGTGGAGTCCCGGGAGGCGGGCATCTCGCGATGCCTTCGTGTGTTTGGTCTGCCCCAGAAACATTCCTAAAACACCTGTAACTTCAGGTGCTCCCTGGCCAAATGCAAGGCACCTCCAGCCGGACGAGGGACACAGGCGCCTCACCCTGAGCTGCCCCCTCCCCTCCCCACCTCCCTCTTGTGTGATTCCAAGGTTGCCAGAAGGTGATGCCACACCTCCTTCTGGACCTCCGTCTCCTGACTCACCTGCGCTTTCTCCATCTACTTCTGTCTTCCAGGTCT
>CM053502.1:168657920-168684297 GCA_028627145.1 Eidolon dupreanum | reverse complement strand
CTGTGGCTGCAGAGCCCACCCTGCGTGCCAGGCCCAGCTCCCAGGGCATCAGGCAGAAATGGCATCGGGAAGGCGGCAGCCGAGCCTGTGGCGGAGTCGAGCTCCTGCCTCTTGTTCTGTGGAGTGACTTTAGGTGCTGATCCTGAAAGACCAACCTCGACCTGTTTCTCCGGCCTTCTTCAGGTCTCTGGAACAGCCGAACACGCTTTAACGACGCCCTTTCGGCGTAAGCTAGCAGGGTGCCTGCTGTCACTCACAACCAAGACAACCGACGCGGAAGCCGCCGCTGACGACTGAGCCCTCGCGCGTGCCAGGCTACCCTGCCTTCTCCACCCAGCACTTCACTGCAGCGTCTCATTTAATCCTCACAGCGGCCGGGACGGGAGAAATCGGCTTTAGAGAGTCAAACCGGGGCCGGCGATGGGCCTCTTCAGAAAAGACAGTCATTTTTTGTCTTCAGACCTGAAGAGTGTTTCAGATCTTCTCCAGAAGAGACTGGAGCACCGAGATGATGAGCAGGGCTTGCCGGGGATCTCACAGGTGCTTCTCGGGCCGCCTGGAGCAAGGGGAAGCCCTGGGCCATCTGGATCCCAGCTCCGCCCTCTCAGCCTGCAGCTGTGGGTCTGAGGGCAGAGGACGCCAGAGGCCGGGCTTCTGGGGAGGGTGTGCACCTCCCGGGGCCAGCTGCCGCTGCCCCCAGATCCCAGGGCCGAGGCTCTCTCCCAGCTGCCCCCAGAGACCTCGCAGCTGCTCAGAAGGGCTGGGCTCCGCCTGAGACTGTGTGTGTGACGTGTGTGCGATGTGTGTGCACACGTGTGTGAGTGCTATGCACATACGGTGTGTACATGTACGTGTGCATGTCTGTATCTATGTGCATATATGTATGTGTGTGCATGCATGTGCGTGTACGCGTGTGTCTGTGTGTGTGCACGCGCATGTGTGTGCACGTGCGTGTGTATAAGATTCTGTTCTTCTGAGCATTGTTCTTTACCCGGTTCCTAATTTTATTACAGCCATCAGAGCTTCACTGGATATTCAGAATATTCCGTTAATCGCATCTATGCAGAAGCCAGCACCAGGTACTCACTCTCCCCATCCGATGACCCCTGCCCCAAATCGAAATCACAGAACAGTCAACTCCTTCTGGAAACGGCCCTGTTTAACTCCCTTAGTTACTTCCTCCAAGCAGCACACAGAACCTAAGTTCTGGAACCGGACGGTTGCCTTATGCTGTTTTCTCATAATGAGCATGTACAATGAGTGTGACAGCACATGTGTATTGGCACTAGTTCTGTGCCAGGTGCTCTCTGAAGCATGGGGACCTCGTTTAGAAGGGACAAAGTGAGTCTAGGGTGTAGCGAGCTGCCAGCACCCCCGCCCCCAGAGAAGGAAGAGCAAGCTCGGGCGTTCAGAGACAAGACAGCTGGAGTGTGGTGAATGGCAGAGAGGAGGCGGGGATGGGGCATAATTTCTGAGGCTCGGTGCAAGATACAAATGCAGACCCCTGTCCACATGAGGAATTTCCAGCCGGTGACTGCAGGCCTGGTGTGCCCCGGAGGCCAGCCCTGTGTGAGGACAGGGGTTGAGAGGTAGGCAGGTCAGATCGTGAGGCCTTGGCTGGAGGGAAAGATCTGGATTTATGCCACCTACAAGGGAACCGTAGGCAGGGCCCAGGGCACGGTGAAATCCAACATGGTGTCCATCTTTGGGACGTGGCCTGGCTGCTGTGAGGAGCCTGGGCTGGGGAGGGGAGAGGGGGCACAGGGGGACGGAGGGGACGGCTGGAGGGAAGCCAGGACCACGGCTTGGCCGCGGCCCACACGGGAGGAGCCGGTGGGAATTGAGTGGGCTCGGATGTGTTTGAGAGAGAGCCGAGGGGCGGCTGTGGGCGGGGGCAGCACGTGAAGATCTGCTTGGTGTTTGCGGTTCCAGACGCCCAGTCGCCGACTGTGGGAACACAGACTCCTAGGGAGGTGGCGCCTTTCTAAGCAGACGCCCCTCCTCTGTCCTCACCGAAGCCCAGTCCCAGCTCTCGACCAGCGACGACGCTGGCTAGAGACTCCTCACAGTCAGAGGCCATCCTGCCAGACGCCAAACTCCCCCAGAAGAAATGCGAAGATGGAGTGTGCAGCAGCCGCCGTCCAAAACCAACACGGACGAGACGGCACGGAGCGGCAGGTGTCGCGATGGTGAACGCTGTGACCGGCGTGTCGACGTCGGCAACGCTCGTGCACGTCTCGTCGTGGAAACAGAGTTAATGGAAATCGAACACTGGGAAAAGACGGCTCAGCGAGGCCAGCGCCTCCGGCTGTCCCCCCCAGGAAGGGGAGGAAGAGCAAGTATTACCATTTCCAGAGTGCCAGGCCCGTGGGTGGCGTGGCCAAGGGTCCTGCAGGCGACCCACATGTCATCTGACCAAGTCCTCCCAACGGCCCTGTGAAGTAAGCCCGAGTCTCCCCGTTTTTCAGACATGGAAAATGGGGCTCAGAGAAGCTCAGTGATTTGTTCAGGATCACACAGATAACTAAATGAGGCTCCCAGTTAAAAACTAGGGTGGCAGAGCCGATGGGCTGCTGCCAGCCCCCTTTTCCTTGCTAATGGCACCTAATTGTTTATGGCAATCTGGCCATAAAACGCATCATGATTGACCTCAGCCAGCCACAGAATCCTGTTCCCCTCTGCCAGTGGTTGGTATGGGGGTGACCATGGGGCCCACTTTGGCCAATGAGATGGGTGAGAAAGCTGTAGGAACAGGGGCTTCTGGGAAGGATTTTCTCCCTGATATAAAGGAGTGAACAGCTCAAGGACAAATATGCCTCGAGCCCTCCACCTCTCCTTCCCGCCTCTGGACATGTTGTGTGATGGTAAGATGTGTGGCTGGGGCAGCCTTCTTAGACCCATGAGGTGACAAAGACAAAGCTATATGCTGAAGGTGCAAAATGGGAGCTTGGAATGGGCCCAGGTCCAGGGTGACAAGCCAATCTTGGGACCTCCTGCCTCCATGCTTCCTGTTGAGTAAGCAGTTGATGCACATGTGGCCGAAGCCACCGTCCGTCGGGGTGGTCTTACTTCAAAGCCCATGATCTTTTTCCTGTCACAGCCTGACGTTTACACGAGTGTCCAGCTGTCACTTGATGTCTGTTGTCAACCTAGGGTCCAGTGATTACAGAAAGGATCGTATTTAGAAAAACTGTCAGTTAAAAGGAGGGGAGGTGGTCAGCTCAGCAGGATGAGATATCTGGCTTCCTGTCTTCGTTGTTCTTGGCATGATTCTTAGAACTTCAAAGCTGGAATAGACCAAACCATCTCCTGGTCCAAGCCCCTGTTACGGACGATGGAACTGAGGCTTTGAGGGGCCAGGCGCCTTGTCCCCAAGGCCCTCAGGTAGCACCCACCTTGAGACTGACACTCGGCTCTCCCAGGTGGCTCTCGGCCACGCAATCTTTTCCTTGCTCTGCACTTAAACTCTTTATCGATTTTGCACCAAACTCGGATTGGCCGCTCATCTCACATCAAAAAGAGATTCTCACGCTAATCACATTCTTGTGCCAGGACAAACGTTGGTGCCATTCACTGAGGTTTCGCGCATGTTTATTTCCCTGTCATACCACCCTCTTCCGATGAAGTCGGCAACACGCCCTGCCCAGAAAACAGAAAGAGCCCAGAGACATAATGGGGAGGATTTCAAGTTCCCGGCTCTTCACATTAAAACCGATCCTTGAATCTTGTCACAGAGACGACTGTCTTGGAAGCAAGCGCCGGGCACTTAGAAGTTGAAGGGATCCAGTCAGGAGTGTGCACCACCAACCATCAACAGGGAGAGAGGAGGTGAAGAGTCAGCCCGCCACCCCGGCTGGACGGGACGGGGAGCTTAGGTATGGAGAAGCCCTTCGAGGGGGACCGATGTCCAGGGAGAAGGGATGAGAATATTCCTGCTCCCCTAAGAAGGCGCGGGCATGGCCAAGGGAGAGTTGCAGCTCAGAGGGCGTCACAATGAGGACACGGCCACGGATATCGCAGTGGTTAAGTCCACGGGCAAGCCCAAGGCTATTGGAACTAAGGCCGCTTCGGTAAACAGTGACGAGGGACTGTTCTGGCCAGTGGACATCGTTAGGAGTGGGTGTCAACAGTGAAATACGAAGGGAAGACTTCCTGTCTCTGCAAATGCCCGATAGAGAGGGAAGGGAAGACAGTTCCCCTAGAAATCACCACCTCATGCGTGCCACTTCTTTACGGCCACAAAAATGCTGTATGACACACGACCGCAAGCCTCGGTGCTGCTGTGGGTTCAGCTCACCCGAAACGGGCTCCCTCCTGTGCCCACAGCAGCTGAGGGCCGGCCGGGCCGCTGTGCCGATCTGGAAGGGCTCTCGCACCGCTGGGATTGCCGGCCGCTGGCTGATGTCGATGGCCTCGCTCACACCTGCAGCGGGCAGCCCTGCCCCACGTGCATCTCATTCTCCTCCTGGGGTCGGCAGGCCGCTGTGGTCGCTTCCTTTTCTGGGAAATGGTAGAGGGAAAGATCCAGTCAGTCCGATCACGCAAGGGCTTGATTAGACTTCTTGCCTGCTAATATCCCCCCGGTCACAGCAAGCCATATAGTTGAGGCCTGAGTCAGTGAAAAGGCACCAAAGGATCACGTGACAAAGGGTGGACACAGGCAAGTGAAGATCTGGGCCACGCTTGTCACCTGCCACACCACGTATGCCACCATTTTGCCCAACGGTCCCAGAAATGAGGGGCCATCAAGGAAAACAAGAGAGAATTCCTATTTTAACTGATCTCAAGCACAAAATGGCTGCCAGATCACAACTTTATCCGAGTTCACCTGCAATTTACTGGATTAGGTTTTCTACCATTAGACAGAAATGGGGTTCAAGAGAAAAATTAAGTGTAATTGTAGAAAAATAAAAGTTACATTTTTTGTTCATGTGATTTGGTGACTGCAATTTGTGTCCAACACATTCTTTAAGCCAAAGTTTCAAAATCAGCCAAACGGTTGATAAGTCAGCCTTACATCCTACAGAAGCCAGTTTTCTAAAGATTTGCAACCAAACCAGGAAACAACTCCAGAGACAATGTAGTTTTACTTCCAAAACGCAAACAGAGAGGTGAAGAGCCTGGTTAAAAATTCCAACATGGCCTACAGCTGTGGACTTTGAAGTAAAGTGTCCAGGGTGTCTGACCCTCTTCCTAGAATATCACCTTTCTAATGACAGCCGTCTCTGTGATTACAACAATAACGGCTTCAAATGGAAAATGCCGCTTCTCTGGCCAGAAAATCTGTCCGGGTCCAGGCAAAAAATAACATTCAATTGCTCATTGTCACATGAATAATGTTGTCATCATTAAACCGGTGCTCGGGTGCGATCTGGTGGCTGACGGGTGGGCTCTGTTAGGACTGGCTGGGACCCCAAACCCCAGAGGCCAACGTGCCACGTCGCTCTTCTTGCCAGGGGTCCTTTCTTGCTATTCACGGAGATAGCGAAATGAAAAGAGGGGTCAGGCACTAGGGTGGCCCAGAGCGAAATCAGAAGGAATTCGACTACCACAGGATGGAGGAAGGAATTCCCTAGGTCTGAGCAATTTATCTCAAAACAAGTATTTCACAAGTGTTCACAAGCGATCCAAAAGAGACAGAGCGGGAGAGGGAGGGGGAGGGGAGGGGTATTGGGAGAGTTTTTCCTTCTCATTTTAACAGTAACATAAACATGCTGCATTTGTCAACTGTCTCTGTCACGTCCTGTCACTTTCCCCGTGCGTGTGTGTGTGTGTGTGTGTGTGTGTGTGTGTGCGTGTGCACATGCATGTGTATGGTTCTGTTCCAGTGCTTCAAAGGGTTTTCATGGAACACAGAGGTTGTGTCCTTTTTATAAGCCATGGGTGCAGGGTGAAGGTTGGGGCTAAGGGGGAGTTGACCTTCTCAGTTCTTTTCGTCTTGATATTTCCTTATGGCTCAAGGTCACAAGGATCCTGGTGGCCTCTTGGTCAGGGACTTTGCCACAGGTGGGGTTCTCTGAAGGACAAGGATGGACCACACCATCCCACCAGAAGAGACAAAGTCAAAGAGGGCCTGAGACGGCCTGATGCTTACAGTGGGTGAATTGTATGGTATGCGAATTATAGTTCGATTAATAAAAAAAGGAGGGTCTGAGCAGGCAGGCCTGAGGTCTCGGGGGGCCTTGACGTCTCCATCACAGTGTCCTGAAAACCCCTGCCATCTTCTTCTGTTCAATCCTTTTCCTGTTCAGAAAACAGAGGTGCAGCTCGTTGCCAGGGTTCATTTAACATCACGTGTAGGAACACCACATTTTCTAGGATTTGACATTTTCAGCGATCAAGAATTACTATATTTTGTAAATGGAAATACCACTCCTAAAACCAGAAGGCTATAAATGGAATGATGTCATTTGTCTCTAAAGACCATCAATGCAAAAATAATGATAAAAGTGAGACACTTCGTGGCAAACTTTGGGGGTGAGGTTAGGACTGTGACTTGCGAGTTACGCACCGTCGACGAGTATTCTCAGGGTAAATGGGAAATGGGTTTAAAAAACCCAGTGGCCACCCTCACCAAGGGCTACCAGAAACGATGTGAAAATTCTGGAGCAAACATGCCGAACGCTGTGCAGACTGGACCTGCCGACACCAGCATTTCTGAGGACTACACGTCACTGCAAGGGTCTGCAGTGGGTGGCCGTGTGGCCGTGTGGTGACACACACTGGGGCTGTCCCCAGAAGTTTACAGGTGAACAGATGACCTGAGATGTCAGCACCAGCTGGGATGGTAGAGGTGCCACGTCCCATCTCTGATGCCCAGCCTCTCCGTCACCAACCTCTGTCCACCACCTGGAATTAAGGCCCACTGAGGAAAGAAGGCTGCAGCTCTGGGACCAGGGTACTAGGGCCCACGATCTCCCTCACGATTTTGCCTTCACATTCTGAAAACCCTGCCCTAGGGAGCTGGGAAACCTGATTTTGCCCACAGCTCTGAGGGCACCGACTAGAACCAGCAGGCGCACAGCAGCACCTGTAGAACTTCCACTCACCCCCAGGCCCCAGGGGAGATGGTGTCAAGAAACCCAGCTCTCACGGCCAGGCCTCGCTTCCAGTGCTGACAGGAAGTGGTATGTGGAAGGTGCAAGAGGCCTGAATTCTCAAATTGTCCAGGGCTTCCTTGTGCAAACTCTAAATGCCCCTGCAGTACAACCAGCAGTAGGAAATTTGGGGTCCCAAGACCACTCACCTATCCCTCCCCTGGGCACTGAGTTCCCACCTGGACCACCTGGCACTCAGCCCCAGCACTCAGGCCCACCAGAGAGGTCCGTGGTGGTGAAGATGGTGATAATGATGTATGATGATGACAAGGATGGTGGTGGTGGTGGTGGTGGTGGTGGTGGTGGTGGTGGTGGTGATGGTGATGATGGTGATGATGGTGATGACGGTGATGATGATGGTGATGATGATGGTGGTAGTGGGGTGGGGATGATGGTGATGATGGTGGGGATGATGATGATGATGGTGGTGATGATAATCTTGTGAGACACTGGGTAGAACCCTGGCTGCTTAGGTCCCCCTCTGAATTCCTCACTCCTCTGGCCCCAGAAGGAAAACCTTCTCTCCAGAAAGAGCTTAGTGCTGTAGAAAGTCTCAAATTTACACTCCAAAGAGCACCTACTTAATCTTAGCCCAATTACACAGCAGGTAGCCCAGGACTGAGTACCTCTCTCGTGGTTTTTACCTGCTCCTGGCATTTTGGCTGATAAACACAGAAGATATCTCTTCAAAAAAATTAATAACATTATTATGGAAAATAAATAAGCATTAATGAAGACATCAGAGAGAGATGTGGATTAAAAGAAGCAGATATGATGGACTTTTTCACCTTGTTACTTCTGGCATGAGCCAAGCCCTGGCAAATAATCAGGTGATACAAGGAAAAAGGGAAGCCATCATCCTTGTGTAACCTCCTAGGCCTTCTGGGGGGTGGTTCAGGCCTCTCCTCTCTGTCACTGGTGAGTTTCCTCATGAGCCTTGAGCTACCTGGAAGGCGTGGGTTAGGGGGCTGCTGCTGTCACTGGAAGTGGGCACGGGGCACCAAGAGGCACAGGTGAGAGGCAGACTCACTCACTCGCTCCACAAATGTGGCAGGCCCCCAGGAGAGAGTGTCCCTGTCCTCGTGGAAGTTACATTCAAGTGGGAAAGACACACACTGAACAACGAAATGCCTGCAAGTACTAACAGATGTTTTAAAGAATAAGAAAGCAAAAAAGGCAAAAGAATGTAAGGGTAGAAAGTGAGGGTGTTATAGGTTGAACTGGGGACAACCAAAATTCATACATTGAAGCCTTAACCCTCAGCACCTCAGGATGTGACTGTATTGGAGACAAGACCTTTGAAGAGGCGATTCAGTCAAAATGAGGTCACAGGGCAGCCCCTAATCCAATGTCACTGGTGTCCTTACGAGAAGAAGAAATTTGAACACAGTCACACACACAGGGAGAACATCACGTGAACAGGAAGCTGGCCATCCACCTGCCTGGGGAGGGGCTTGGGACAGAGACCCTCACCCGGCCCTCAGAAGGAGCAGCCTGGCCAATGCTCTGACCTCACACTAACAATCTCCAGAACTGGGAGACAACACATTTCTGTGATTTAAGTCTCCCCAGTCTGTGGTCCTCCGTTAGTGTGGCCCTAGCCAAGTAATGGGCGGGGAGTGGAGGGGGCGGGGCAGAGACCACCCGGGGCGGGGGCGGGGAAGACGGGGCAACATGTCATGTGTTAAAAAGGACCACACAGGTGCCCCGTCTTCAGCCCCTCATTGTTCTGTCTTCAAGAAACTCCGCAGGTGCTCTCGTCACCCCGGCCAGCTTCTTGGGCCTGAGCTTGCTTCTTTCATCTGGATATTCACTTTCTTTTCATCTCAACCTTTTTCTGACTATTGAGGTAATGCACGCTTCCTACAAACATTTCTAAAACACACAAAGATATTAAAAGCGATGTGAAACCACGTAACTGCTGGCCATGTCTAACCTCACGATGTAGGATTGGAACTGGCTTAAGGTTACAGTTCCAGAATGCTCCATCTCCTGTTTGGATGTGCATTATGCACGCCCTGTCCCTCCTCTGCATGGGCATCGTGTCCCAGAGGGCCTGAGCGGAGCGCTGTTCTACTTCTGGAAGTTTCCAGGTCCGCTTTTATCAGGGGACTCACCCAGAATATTTGGAGAAATCCTGTAACTTAGAAACAAATAAAATCTTAATAGACATAGAATCTATCTGTCTATCATCTTTCTCCTCTGTCTCTGTCTCTTTCTGTCTCTGTCTCTCTCTCTCTATCATCTATCTATCTATCTATCTATCTATCATCTATCATCATCTATCATCTATCTATCTATCATCTATCTATCTATCTATCTATCTATCTATCTATCTAATCTATCATCTATCTATCATCTATCATCTTCCTTTTAGCACTGTTTAGCAGGATTGCTGTTATTTGCAACCTATCACTGACTGAAACCCATCCTTGTCCTGTTAGAAACTCACCATGCCCCAGCCACCTTGGGGCAGGTCCCTTGCCCTCTCTGCTTTGCCAGGCTCTGGGCCTCCCTGGTAGAGGGTAGGTCAGGACTAGCTGAAGGGACAGGAAGCTTCAAGAAGAGTACTACCAGGGACAGTCCAGCTCTTGAACCACTTCCAGTGGCGGCCCCAGGCCTTTGCTTGCTGAAGGCGGTCCCTTCCTCGCACAAGAATCGGTGGCCGCTGCTCTTGGCCACAGACTCAGGACACGCTATGGAACGCGCCCACCACACTGCCACACGGCTCTCGATTTCCTCTTTCATCTCTCCCAACGCTCAGGCTCTATGGGGATAAGAACATAATTTCGATGAGGGCCAAGCTTGTGGATTATACTTCTTTGTATAATGCTTGACAGATTACTTTGCATAAAGCCAGAAAACGATCACTCGGTGAGCCCTGGCTGAGCGGGGCCCCCACACAGAACACCTTTAGTCAGTGATTTAGAGGGCAAGATTGATTCTTCCGCGTCCTCACCACATGCAGTTAGATAAATTATAAGCACACACTCCCATTACTTCTTTGCAGTTTGACACAGGCAGGATAATGGCCGGGCTTTTAGAGCTGCTCCTGTTCCATCTTTGTCGTTCGGGGCCTGGCCTCTCTCAGCTCCCCTGGTTCCAAGGAGGCAGCAGCAGCTGAGCACTGAAGAGAGGTAATTATGTCACTTGGCCGGAAGTCGGCAGGTCAGCAGGTCCAGGATGGGTGCAGGTGCTGGACGGCTTCCTAGCGTCCCTCCGCTCTCCTCAGCATGCCACCGTTTGTCCCAGCACTGCCACCTCACGGTCACGGGGTGCTGCCAAGCCGTGAGCCATCGGCACACAAAAGTGCTCGAGGCAGGGAGAGGCGAAGGTGCAGAAAGGCTTTTTCCTTAATTGACTTTGTCATTTTAGCTGGAGAAAAAGTCATTCCCAGAAGCCCCATCAGCAGACTTGTGCTGTCTCACTGGCCATGACTGAGTCACATGTCCATACCTGGAGCAGTCAGTCGTGGAATTGCTGTGAATCTCTTGGACCAGGCACAGTGTACCATGCGAGGCTGACATCTCGGAGCCCTTAGCCCTCTACCTCAACCTAACTCAGCTGCCGTTGGCCCCAGAATGGCTGCTGGGAGGGACAGGGACTCTATGGGGTGAATGCCGTGGAAGGTGGAAGAGAGACTGACAGTGATCACTTGTAGGAATGTTGTTTTGGCCTCTTGAGACCCACCAGAAAAGAGAAACTTTGATGCTTGCGGTTAGGAGCTCTAAATCTAACCAAGTTCCACCAGTGGGGTCAGCAGCTGCGACCTTAAAAGTCTCCAGGGCGTAAGCCATCAGAGCCTTCACCTGCACGGTGGCCAGAAGCACACAGCCGCCCCAAAATGCCATTGAGCACCTCTGCTTCTCCATGGCGCTTCCTCGGTCCGAGACGGTGACCCTTCTTTGTTGTTACTGGACGTACATCTGGCTGTCACCTTCTGGCCCCTGCGTGCCCCCTAGCGGCACCTGGTTGTCAGGATGTGGAACGTGCTTTGCATTGACGCGGCTGAATGATGGCTCAGATCTGGAGACCTCACGGGTCTGCGATGAGCAGTCAGATGCCTCACACACGTGTGCGCGTTCGCGGACACACACCCTAAACGCGCCCGCCCCGTCTTGTGAACACAGCAAAAATAGCTGCAACCTTCTAAAAATTAATTGGTTTCTGGGTCATTTGCATTTTTTATAGTTTGCCAGCAAAAGATGGGGCGAGGGGAGGGAACTTATTAATGTTTGAAGAAATTCTCCAAAAGGGGAAGAAGCGAGCATTTTCAGCGAGACCCAGAGATGCTCATCTAAATACGAGACCACGTTGCTTTCCCAGCCGCCTCTCGGGCCAGCCCCTGGGGGCAGCATTGATATGCAGCTCTGGAAGTAGGCAGCTGCTGCAGACTCCCAGAAGCCGCCTGGGGCCTACACTATTTTATCGGGGGGTCTGCATTCTGGTTCGGTAACAGCCATTTTCAGAAAACAACCAAGGCAATTTCAGGATTTGCTGTCACAATAGGCACACTAAAAATAAAGTCAGCATAAATAGATTAAGAAATTGACAGAATAATAAGGCATAAAGAATTAGAATGAGTGTACACGCTCCAGATGACAACACAGCACATTGTGCAGGGAGATGGGGAGCGAGGGGGGAGGGCGGTGGCGCCTGAGCTGCTGACCTGGTGTTTCCACCTCGCCTGCCTGTGTGGGGGGAGCGGGGGTGCACTTCCCAGGGACAGAGGCACGCAGCGAAGGAGCGAAGGCCGCTTCCGTTGGGGCATTCTTGGCTGTCGCCTCCTAAAAGACAGACTGGAAGTTTTCTACGGCTGACCCCAAGCCCCAAACATGAGTTTGGGGAAGGAGAGAGATGCAGCACAGAAGGGAGTGAGCCGGGGGAAAAAAAAAAATTTTTTTTTAATTCCGTCAGGACATTTGGAGAAAATGACATTCAATCATGACATCTGGACAACTGGTATAAGAGCAAAGAAAAAACTCTGTGCTACAAATTCACTGCATCGTGATAGGTCAGCGTGTGCTAATTTGGGGAGAGGGATGCTCCTGATCTAGGGGTTTCCAAGAGTCTTAATCAACTGGTTATTGGCACAGCGCTGGCTGGGGCTTCTGCACCCCCTTGTACCCTCATCCCACACTGGATGCCAGGGAGGGACAGGCCCGGAGCCCAGAAAACCTCAAGTTCCTCATCCTCTGACTCTTTCAATGATCCTAAGATATCCGTTGAAGAGAAGAGATAACAAATACTGCTTAGTGGAACATCTTATGGAATTTTCTGGAACAGCATTTCCAAATTGGGTTCTCCGGCATTAATAGATGTTAAGTGAAAAAAAAAAAAAAGTGTTCTTGGTGTAAGTTCGGGAAATTTGCAGGTGAATTTGCATCAGGACTTCTCTGTTCCCATTAAGTCTCCTTCTTTCCAAAAAATGTGTGTGTGTGTGTGTGATACCTTGGAAGAAGTCTCTGGAATGCTTTTTCTCGAATACAAACCACATGGATTTCAGCCAATGGAACATCCTAAAGGCAGTGTCTCACCGTTAAGAGAGCAGTAAGAAGGCTGAGGAGCACAATCCTCTGCATTTCTGCCAGGTCAAGACCAGCTTTTTTTGAAGAAGGAAACATTTGTACTGCTATTTTTTTTTTCAGTTCAGTACCCATTCAGTCATCTACAGGGGATGTGGCTTAAAGGCTGAGGATGAAGGTGCTGAGTTCTCCGGCCTGGGGAGGAGGGTGAAGACCACAAGGTCAACCTGCCCCTTGCCGGCGGCAGACGCCTCGCTTGCAGCTTTCCATGCTGTGCTAGTATTTTGGCAGAGGCTCATTAGAGGTCAATACAAGTTAAATAAATGAAACAAGGCTACCGCGGGGACACTTTTATCATTTCATTAAGCATACTATTGTGTCCAGGTGCTTTGCCAAGTAGAGAGCTGGCCATGGCTTCGTCTCATTCCTAACTGCTGGGAAAACAGGCGAGAGATTCTTCTGAAGACCCTTTGTTCACCCCTCCCCAAGCGGCTGCAGAGAGGCAGCCAAGATGGGCTGCTGGAGAGGTTGACCTCCGTGCTTTTGAAAGGCAGATGGGATCTCCTAATCGATCTTTGTCTTGAAGGTTCTCCAGCTGACTGGAATTGAGAGGAAGTGAGGATGGGAGATGGGTTAGTGGGGTGGGCGGTGGGAGGACACGGGGGAGCCCTGGGTCCTCCAGCTTGGCCAGGGGTTCAGAGCTTCTTGGGCATCAGGGCTACGGTCCAGAGTGGGGAGGGCACTTTTGCATTATAAGCTTCCTGGAAAATGTGGTGTGGGGGATGCCCCTCCAACCTCTGTGTACCCATCTTCAGCCAAGTCCCACCAGGGCGAAGCTCAAAGAGCTTTGAGGATGTAGAAGAGTAGCCAGTGCTGGCCGTGTGGGGACCCAACAGTGAGCAGTGCTGTGGGCATAGAGAGGGGTCCCGCCTGGGGATCATACCTGGGAACAGAGAATTTAGTAAAGGATTGATTATATAATGAAAATTGAGATGCTCTTTAGAATAGACCTACACAGAGATGATCAACTGATTTTCAACAAAGGTGCAAAGGCAATTTAATGAGGGGGAGGATGAACTTTCTAATAACGATGCTGGCACAACTGGACAACCGCATGCCAAAAAACGGAACTGCCTTCCAAACCTTGCACCACACATGGAAATGAACTCACAATGGGTCACAAACCTCGATGTAAAGCCTAAAACTATAAAACTTCTACAAGAAAATAAGAAAACGTTTTGTGACCTTGGTTTAGGCAAAGATTTTTTAGCCTAAACACCAAACATATGACTCATAAGAGAAAAAAAGTAATAAATTAAACTTCATCAAGATTAAAATTTTCTGCTTTCCAAAAGAAGATGTTGAGAATGAAAAGATACTTCATAGACCGGGAGAAAACATTTGTAAAATACCTATATGATAAAGAACTTGTACCCAGACTATATATTTTTTTAACTCTCAGAACTCAATAAAAAAAAATAAGCACAATTAAAAACTAGGCAGAAGATTTGAACAATTTCCCCAATTGTCAGGTAATACAATTAATACAAATAATTGCTATACATATATCTTCTTTGGTATTACCTGACAATTGGGCAAATTGTCAGGTAATACCAAAGATGCTCAAATCATCAGGTAATACATGAAAGATGCTCAAAAAATTCATCACTAGGGAAATGAAAGTTAAAGCCACAATGAGATACCACTGCACACCTGTTAGAATGGCGAAATTAAAAAAGTTGAGCACATCGAGGCCTGGCAAGAATGCAGAACAATGAATCTCAAATCTGAGTCAGAAATAATTTGGTTACTCTCTAGAAAAAGTTATGTCAGAAGACTGCAATATTAGCAACTAATGGCTAATTTGATGCCAGGATCCTAAAACTTAGAGTCCTGGGTCAATGACCCCAAGAAGAAGGTACTATTCTAATCACCCCCATTTAACAGGCAAGTAACCAAGGCCTGGAGAAAGTGGATCACAAATGAGTTAGGTTAAAGAGTCAAAGCAGGTGGGCAATTCCCCAGCCCCCTTTCCTAACCACGCATCACCCGCCTCACATTCAGCTAGCTCCAGTGCCATAAAGACCCACACAGGGAAACTCCACAGCAGCGTGGATGGAGATCGCACCGCCCCCACCCCCCGGCACAGAGCTGACACCTCTGTATCAGCAGAGGCACTGTACAGAAGTTTGGGTTAAAAGAAAACCTTGAAAAGTTTGGAAACTTTATGAAGAGTGGGATTCGGCATGGCATCTTTTTCTCTTTCTTTGCTACCTCGACCAGAAAGGAAACAGTTAAATACAGACTCCTGAGATACTTCCAGACTTGGACAATAGAGACAATAACTATTAGGAAAATGATCAAAAGAAGCAGAAAATTGCGAAGCATAATTAATATTTCATCGATTACTTAGTATTTGCCGGGGGCTCTTATAGCGGTTTTGTAAGGGATGCGCCATTCAGTCTCTGCAGGAAGGTCCTGGTAGCCGGAATTTGTGGTGCTTCCACCAGCCTTCAAAGGTTAAGCGTTTGCCTGACGTCACACGACTAGGAAGTGACAGAGCCAGGGCTGAAATCAGGTTTGTCTCCTCGGTTTCCATCTCCGCCCTGCCCCAGCTGGTGTCCTGGACGTGCATGTACACAATCCTCAGGCAAGGTCGAGTTCTCTCTGATTTACTCTCATCCTGCATGTTTGCGTAAGGGTAAGAGATCTGTTTATGGTTTGCTCTGTAATTTCCAGCGGCTGCCTAGTCTTCCCCCCATCCCACCAGCAGTTTATAAATACTTTCCAGGCGTGAATTACAACTTAGACTCGGCCTCTCTGCCTCCCTCTTCCTCAGCAGCTTGGCCTGTCTCGCTAACCCCAGACAGAAACCCAAAGCAGGCGTAGTGACAACTCCAGCCCTAGATGAGGAAAGTGGCCCCGGCCTTAGCCCCTCCAAGCCTGAATGCGGATTAATATCACCTCGGAAAACCTCTAGACTGTCCAGTGTTGGGGTTGCTTCAAAACTGCTCGGCTGTGAAAATGAGGCCACATTTAAGGAACAGCATCATTTGTGGAAAATGGCAGTCCACGCTCTTGGCGAGAATAGAGACTTGGGACACGCAGGTGACAGTTTTTAATTGGACGGGCTTCGTGGCTGTAACAAAAGTTAATGTATTTCTGACAGGCCTGCAGCAGCTCCGCTCCGTCTTGGCCCTGTAGCTCCCCCCTGCCCTCCACCGGCCCCCAGCGGTCGGGGCCTGGGGAGCGGATGCTTCACACCCCTCAGAAGTCCAACTATAGGCCAGGGCCAGCAGGGGATGGGCTCCAGGTGTGGGCGTGAAGCAGGGCGATGTGAGAGGGGTGCGAGGTGCAGGTGGGTGCGAGGTGCACCTGTGCAGAGGGGGCTGGTCAGCATCCACAGGCCCCCTGCGTGGAGGGTCTGACGTTCTAGGGGAAGTGCAGACCCCGCTGAGAACCTCCGCTTAATGAGGGCCCAGGCCCACAGCAGGGGCGACAGGGCCAAGCAGGGGTGGGGGTAGTGAGACAGGCAGCATCTCAGGCTTCCGTTCCTGGTGGGAGTCACCATTGTGAAACATTAAAACTGAAGCAACAGAACTTGGCCGCCCGGAGGTCTGTGAAAAATGCATCTCCCCCGCGGGCAGCGCCCAGGGTCTTTGGGGAGGTGGCATCGTCGGTTGTTTTCCGTTAGTTTCTGTGTTTTTGTTTTTGCTATGGAGGGAGACTGTCTATGAACAATGCAGATGAGACAACTGTTTTATGGAGAATTTTAAAAACTTTTTTTTTTCTCATCCGAGATGATGCACTGAGGAAAGAGTAAGAAATTGGTGCTCTCACTGTTGGAGCCTTGGACCTGGTTTAAAGGTTTTCCTCGAGAACGACAATGGCATGGCGTCTCCTGGTGTCTGGTAGGTGCAGACAGTGATGGCCCCCGTCTGTGGGCCTGGAGGGGACCCCTCTCAGGAGCCAGGCCCTGGGGCTGTAACCGCACCAGGCAGACCCCTAGGGCCCCAGACAGCAGCCTCTGGGTCTGCATGTGCTCAGCGGTGACTTGAAGTGCTCTGCACACAGGACCAATGAGTGAGCAGCCACCACTGCAAGTGACGAGTCTTTGGAGGACTTTTGAAAGTCGCTTCCAGACCACAGTAGAGCCCTACAGGAAAAAAAGGGGGAAATTCTCTGGAGCATCCGGGGCTTTGCTGCAATTCCTGTGAATCGTGCCAAGCTGCCACTCTATTCTCCCTAACTGAAAAAGTCCCTGTCTCACATTCAATACCAAAAAAAATAATTTAAAATACTTCATGGCGAGCCTAATTACTGTTCCAAATCTTTGTCCTGGGTGGGTGTTTCTCTCTCTCTCTCTCTCTCTCTCTCTCTCTCTCTCACACACACACACACACACACACACACACACCCCTGAAAAAGAAATCTCAGAAGGCAGACTCTCCTGAAACCCATCTGAGCCTGATTCTCTGAAGAGACCCCTCATATCTGCATTATAGGCCCGAGGAAGCTTTGCTTGTAGGCTGGGTTGCACTCTCTATAAAGCCTTTGCTTTTCACAGCCACATGAGCTATTTCTCTCTCTAGGCATTGCTTTTGTGGAAATTTATCATATTTTTTCCCCTCAGTCCAGAAGTGATTTTTTTGTAAATTGAAGAAAATCCTTTAAGCTGTTTTGGACTTACTCAAGCATGTAAAAGGGTATTTTGCACCCATAGTTCAGATGCTTAGTATGTTCTCAGCCCAGATAATTCGAATTTAAAACTTTGAATTGGGCCTCTTTATGTAGCATCTAAAAAAGGTGCTATTTATGAAGAAAAATGTGGTCATGAAATAAAGGATATGGGGAGTAAGTGATCCTGCCGGTTACAGTAATAGATTGAGACTCATAAATCTTAGCTTCTATTCTTAGCTCTGGAAAGAATTTGTGTTCACCGCATGTGGCACATGGAGGCAACAGGGAGATAGATTCAAGAACTTGGACAGGAAAGAAAGAAGATCTTCCTGTAAAAGTTACATTACGGACTCCACCCATAAGAAACCAGAGCAAACGCGGGCAAAGCCACCTTAAAGAAACACGACGATTTGCAGGTCGGACGAGGGTCAGCCAGGGTTGCAGGCAGAGTCGCAGAGGCAACTGCCAGCAGCTCACGGCCCAGCTCCAGGAGAGGGGCGGGGCGGAGGGGAAAAGGGGTGGGGCGGAGGGGAAAGGGGCGGTGTTGGCGGGATGCCTCTGGGTCAAGTACTGGAGCATTCTGTGTGTGAAAATCAGTAGCGAGTCCCTGACCGGCTGGGGTTTCAAATCCCTGCTCTGCCGTTTGCTAGTGGAGCCATCTTGAGCCAGATACTCAATCTCTCCACTTTCCCAAATAAGGATACTCAAATAGCCTTATTTGGGAAAGTGGAGATAACTGTACTTATCCTACAGACTTGAAGAAGGAGGAAATAATAAAAATGTGTGTAAATCGCTTGGTAGTGTGTGGTGGTGAGCATTGTGGTGATGGTGACTGTGGTAATAACGGTGGGAGTGATCGTGGTGGTGGAGGTGGTGGTCACTGTGACAGTGGCCGTGATTAGGGTGGCCACAGTGGGCCTGCCCTAATGTGGCTGATGGTCAGGTCGGGCTGGCCGAGCCTGATGCCATCACCAGGGCCCACAGCCAAAGACACCGGAAACACACGGGTAATGGAACAAAATTGAATCTTTGGTACTGGCTGCCACAAGGGAGACGGGACACAACGGGGAAGCTTGGGGTGTCTCGGTGAGCGTGTGATGCGGGGACTGGCAGGGCTCGGGCTCGAGGTGGGGGGCGGTCGCTCTGCCCTGGGTGTCAGGACATCAAAGTGGGGAGAGTGGGCGCCGCTAATGTCGGAGGGGGTGATGCGGCGCGAGGCCAAGGCCGTGACGGGAAAGAAGGGGCTGCCAGTCCTACCGCGTGGCGGGGGGAGGGGGGGAGGGGGGGTCATTTCGTAGTTTCAACAGTGTGCCTGTCTTTGTGTCTGTGTTCAAACATGGTTACAGAGTGGCCTTGTGTTTGCCCTGCTCCATTCCGGCCACAGAGTGACCTCGTTCAGTGTTGGTGTCCAGTGCAATCATGTTTGTTCGACAAAAGAACAGCCCGGCCAGGCCGTGAGTGCCAGGCGGCTCCAGCTGACAGCTGCAGGGCTCCGTTTGTGTTTCTCACCATTTGGCCCTGGATTCTTGCTCTGGCTCATCGCTCACCAGTGCCCCTTCGGTGGTAACTGGGCCTCCCACATGCAGGGCCTGTAGGGGACGGCTGTGGTCATACAGATCTGAGTACCCCAGGTCCCATGGTGAGATTAACGTTGAGCCACATGAAATTGCCACTCTTGTAGGTCAAAAGCCTCTGAATAGCGGCAATTTCACACAGTTGAACCTCATTATTTCTCACTGTGGGTTAGCAAATTGCCTTTCTGGGGCCCTGGACCCTTCTCCTGGGACCCTACCATGAGAGGAAGGACTGTCTCTGGGTGTGAACAATTTGGGGTTTCCGATCCTTTAAAGCAGAGAGTGTAACCCCAAACCACACTCATGTGAGGCTTTGAGAGAATCCCAGACATCTGTCCACGTCACCCTCAAACGGGCTCTGCCTCCGTGTCCACTTAGGCCATGTCAGCGGGTCAATGAACCCACCAGCTTTCAAAACGACTGAATGGTGACTGTGCTCCGGCTGAGCCACGGCCCTCTCTCCCCAGGTGGAAGGAACTGGGGTCTGTGTGTGGGGGGGGGGCGGCTCATGAGGGGAAACAAATGAGAAAAATAGAGACACAATTGCCTGTGGCAGGGAGCTGAGAATAAACGTTTGACTTGGAAGTGGCTGGGGTCCGCCGGGAAAACCAGGGCAACACAAGCTGCCTAGTGCAAACCGCACGCGGCATCACAGGTGTCGGCCACCGTCCCCAAGCCTGACTGTGAAGTCAGTAAAATTCTAGTGGCGACTGCTGCTCTAATTGATACTTTTACCTGGCGGGAGTCACAGAGCGCCTGAGCAGGTTAACAAATTCAGCTGTACACAGCTGCCTGCGCTTTAAATGGCCCCATTAGAAGGGCACTTACTGAGGCCCAGAAGAACAGTGGAGATGCAAAGTGTTCCCCGCCTTCCGCCAGGCGGGGCTGTTCCCGCAGATTTGGGCACTTCTGGCCAGAACCAGTTATCCTCGAGAATGTCGGGGCAGCTGCTGGAAGACCTTGGGGTGAGCATGTAACTTTCTGAGCCCAAGTTTGGGGGAGAGGAGTATATTAGTCTCTGTGGCTGCTGTCAGTAAGTACCGTGACCACGGTGGCTTAAAACAACAGAAATATACCCTCTCATGGTTCAGAGGCTGAAAGTCCAAAGTCACGGCCGGGCACCAGGGCGAGAAGTCTGTTCCATACCTCCCTCCCAGCTTTCCGCGGCAGCTGCCGGCGACCCTTGGCTTTCTCTGACTTGTAGCCACATCACTCCCTCTCTGCCTCTGTCATCATGCGGCCTCCTCTCCTCCGTGCCTTCTGTCTCAGTCTCCCTCTGCCTCTCTTTTATACTTGTCACTGGATTTAGGGCCCGCCCAGATCAAGAAGGGTAATCTCTTCATCTCAAGATTCTTAAATATACCTATGAAGACCCTTGTTCCACAAAAGGTCACATTGACAGGTTCCAGAGATTAAGTGTGGACATGTCCCTTGCGGTCCATTATGCAGTGCACACCAGCCTGGCTCCCTGGCAAGCGCCTTCCTGCCCCAGCCCTTCGTTAATAAACTGATGAGCGTCCCTCAGCTGAGCTGGTCCTTTGCAAACACCACAGCCTTGTCCAGGGGCAGGTGTCTGTCCTCACCCCGCCTTGGAAGTGGCTCCTCCCAGAAGTGGCCATGATCACCTTTTGAAACCTGGCTGCCTGGCTTCCTTCCTTCCCGCCCTCTTCCTCCAACATTTACCCCGCGAAGACCTGATGCAAGGTGCTGGGGACTGGAGACAGGAACCCAGACCACCCTTGAGGACCCGCAGTCTAGAGAGGTGGACACAACGGACCCCACCGCCTCCCCTTCCCTGGGGTGAGGACGCCCCACCTCCCAGGTGCTCTAGCCCATCATCCACACGGACACACACCGAGGATGCTCCCCCACCTCTGCAACGGCTCCTGAGTCCCTCGACAGTGACTAAGCACCGCTCAGTCACTGCTCCGGCCATTAATTTAAGCACCGGCGCGGCTGGATGTCCTGTTCTCCTGGAGCGCCCAGGCTGTCCATGCAGCCATTGATTTAAGAGACAATATCGCTTGCTTCCAAGTTTATGAGGCAATAAACAGCCCCCGCATATTGATGACCGCCGAGGTGTTTGCTCAGCACATTTGCTGTGCGCATTTATTACAAGGGCTGTGCTTTAACAGCAAATGAAACTGCAACTATTTTCATTTCCTTTGGTAAGGCCAAGCCCCTCCCCCAACAGTTGTTTTAATCTGTTTGATCCCTGGTTCCTCTTCCCCTGGCACAGGGACACAAGTGACCAGCTGAGACGTAATGCCTAGTTGCCGAAAACTCACTATCCTCATTCCCTTGGGTCTTGGGGAGCCTCAAAGGGGCCCAACACACTGCTGGGAGGGCCTTGGAAGAAGAGGGCCATTTTTCTAAGGGCCTCGCTTTGAGGCCCCACCCTTGAGGCCCCCCCACCCTCCAGCTGCCTCCTCCCTGGAGAAGAGTACACACGATAATAATAGAACCAAGCAACCCACAGCATCCACTCCCGGGGTAGTATAACACACCAAATAAAATTCCTTTTCATCTTGAGGAGCTGGGACGCCACAAAGCTGGGCTGCTAGTCCATAAAGATGAATCTTCAGAGCATTTACTAGCTGGAATGCCCCGCGAATCCAAACTGGCTTATGTATAAAATATTAGGAAGGTTCGGAGGAGGTGGTGAGGCTGGGAAAGATTGATTGCAAACGTTGTGCCCGTTGAGCAGTTCTGTGCATGCCAACCAGCAAGAACAACACTCGAAAAATGTATTAGATTGTCCAAGACACCGTACTGATTTATAGGTGCGCTAATCCCCATCTCGCCATCAATTTCCGTAATAGAGAGAGATTAGGGTGATGGTGGCGCTTTGTTGGGATTTTCCAGCTCAGTCCCCACCCCCAACAGCCCCCAAACCCACGATGAATCATGCAGTAAAATCAAGAGTCAGCACTTTTCACTGGATATTCTGACATAAAGGCTTTTGAGATTCGAAGCATTTCTGAGTTTGGAATGAAAACTGACTGGATGAGGAATTCGTCTTTAAAAATCAAATAATATTGATTGCTTAAAATCACCAAGTGTCCTAGTGAGAGAAAGGAGGTAAGTTCCCCCAGAAGCCCTTGGATGGGTTTAAAACCTGAGGTGCGTATTTGGAGCAGACAGACAGGTGGCTCACTTCCAGAGACAGCCCATGGGGAAGCTGCCAGCGGTCCCACCTGGACGTAACTATAGCCACGAGCACATGGCATTCGGGACCACCTGAGTCAGGAAGGACAAAGCCAGAGCCTGCCTCGAGAGGATGACATGCACCCTCACCTCTGCCGTGGACCATTTTCTACTCAGTAGACATTAGACAACACCCATGATGTGCGAAGCACTGTGCTAGGCATGTGGGAGATACCAAATATGGCGTCCCCCTCTGTTGTCTCCTAAAGGCTTTGAGAGACATCTGAGGAAGAGAATCAGGAGCCCTGCCCTCCAGGGGCTTACAGTCCCAGCTGGGGCACAAGAACCAGGAAGGAGTAAAGACGGAACAAATTCACAAATTAAACGAATAAGAACTGGCGTCTGGGCGAGTCAGGGGTAAGGGACTGAGACCTCCTACAGAAGGGTGAGGGGTGTCTGAGGGGACTTTCTTCCCGTGCAAAGGGCCCCAGAAGAGCCCTGGAGACGGGACGTTGTCTGCGTGGACATGGCCCATCCACAGGGCCTGGTCACCAACATTTTCTGCCTCTCTGAAAGAACTGTGGCCATTGAAAGCCATCTTCCCAAAACTCTCTCTTCTAGGGAAATCTCATTCCCAAGCTTATTGATCTAAGAAATAGTTTAGAGGACTCTCATCTTTTCTTCTATCTCTTGCACAGGCCCAAGGTCAAGACTGTTCAAGGACCCCTTGGCAACTCTAGAAACTCTCCGGCAAAGAACCCTGTACCCAAGCAGGGCAGGAAAGTCTACCTCTCTGTACATCCACGTCATCAACAGATCCATCTCTCAGCCTGGGAGGAAGGGACGGTCTTGGGTGGGGGTGGGGGAGTGTGTGATCCCAGCACTCTGCAAGACTACCAGCTGCCTCAGTAGTGTGAGCAAGGGTTGGTTCCTGTCCATAGAGCTGATCACGGGAGAGGGACAGGATGTCTGCCCTTGGGGCATCCAGCAGTACAGGACCATGTGAGATGAGGTGCGCTGTGCACCAAAGCTCACAGCACAGAGAGTAGGCGCAGTCACCAGAAGAGCTGGGTGATAACACCGAGACCCAGCTGCTGACAGAGAGCTGGAGTGGTGATCCCTGTCAGTACCACCTGTACCACCGTCACCACCATCGTTCCTAACATATCCATCATGGCCATTAGCAGCAACACCGTCACCACCACCACCACCACCACCACCATCTTCATCACCATCATCATCACCATCGCCATCTATTCTTGAAGGTACCCGTGGGTCAGGCCCTTTGCTAAAGGGCCTTGCAGATATCTAGAGTAATCCTCACAAGAGCCCAGTGACTGAGCATCCACTCCGATCCCATTTTATAGATGAAAACACTGAAGATTAAAGAGATCACCCAGATAATAAGTGGCAGAGCAGGAATTCAAGCCCACGAGGCCTGACCCCAAAGCCTAAGCATTCACCACGTACCAGACGGCCTCCCCTTCTAGGTTTATTAAAGGCTGACCTGGAGAGATTAAAAAGATCAATCACTTTTGTCGTGGGCAAGCTCCAGCTGGAGCAGAGAAATAATTGCGACGTTTATTTGTTCTTTGTATCGTTCATTCATTCACCACTGATCTCGGTAGAGGTGGCATGAAGAGATGGAGGCTGTTCTTTTCTGAAGGAGCTGACCCATGGCCTTTCAGGGCCCAAATAGGGCCCTTGCCTGGGAGAAACAGGAAGGGCCTATGTGTCACTTCTCGTCTCTGAGAGTCACCGTGGGGACAGGTATGGGAAGTCCCAGCATCCTTCACCGATTCCTCCTTTTTCTTCTCTTCCCACCATCAACCTGAATATGTTACACATGCTTTTTAAAAAACTACCCACACAAGACAAAACCTTAATCCATCTCGCTAAAGACATTTTCTCTAGATTTAAAACCCTGTGTAATTTAAGAGATATGTAATTCATGTGTCTGCATTTAAACCATCAAAGTGCTTTTAAAAGAGCTATTTGGAATCTTTGGGGCTTTATGAACCTTTAAAGCTCTCTCTTTGAAACACAGGAATCACACACACTGCCAAGGATAAAGACAGTCAAATACCAAAGGCTAGGGGTTGGCGTGAGACTCTAAGTCTGTGACATTTCACTTTGCTAAACTGAACTTCTCATCTCTAACATCCACTTCCAATTAGGACCACAGGCTGACAGGGAATTCTCATACCTCTGCGTGCCCATCCGGGGCCAGCGAGGGAAGCACCCCACCCCGCCCCCCACCCGGGGCCTCCGCTGTCTACTCAGCCTGCAGAGGGTCCGCCCCAGGGCACTGTGAGGTCTGCGCAGGCGCAGGCGCCGGTGCCCACCACCAGGTGGGGTGGGACGTGCCCGTCATAGGGCACCAAAATGTCATGGAGAGGGCACGAGTCAGTGGAAAAATCGCCACCAAATTTGAAGCCCGAGGCTGGTTTGAAACTCTGATCCTGGGCTGCTGGCCCAGCGTAGCTGAATGCCTGGCCCGGGACAGGCCCGAATCCACACAGGGCCAGCAGCAGCCTCCTCCCCCGCCCCCACGCACGCACGCACGCACGCACGGGGGCACAGGTGGGACCTGGGCTCACTCTGGTGTGGGGACCCTGACTAGAGATGGCTCGGGTCCTACCTGGCCCCTCACCTGCCAAGCACAGTGTCCCTGGCCCGGTCCCCACAGAGCTGAGTGCCTGAAGGAGAAAGGGAGATTTGGGGAACAGGTGCCATTGAGCGTGGTGGCAGAGGCGCCTGCGGCCACCTGCAGGGCAAGGCGGTGGCTCGGGGGGTCAGTGCCACGGCGGTGAGGGGTGGGGGTGACGCTTGGGCTTGGAGGCCCTTTGCCGTCTGTGGGAGAAGCCAGCTTTTGTGGGCACCCCTGGGTTTGTGGGTGAACTGGCCCACACTTCCACACCTCAGTTTCCAGGCCTCGCTCTGAGCCGTGACAGGGCCCCAGGGAAGGTGACATTGTGGGGACGAGCCCGAGTGCCCTCAGCCGGCTCTCCCTGCTCTGCCGCCTCTCCAGCAGGTGACCTGGGGTGCTCCCTGGACCACTGGCCCACCGCGCCCCACCACGCCCCATCCGGCCACTGAGGCAGAAGGACCGACCCTAGACCCACAAGGAGGCGCTGGATTGGGGCCGCAACCCGCATCTTCTGTCCCAGCCCGCCCGCTGCAGCAGCCCAGGTAGCTGCGCTCTGAGGACGTGCCCAGCCCACAGCAGGACCCCGCCGGGCCCCCGAGACTCTGCCCAGGGGCTTCCCCGCCTCACCGCCCTCCCCCAGCGCCAGATGGCACTGAGGCGGAGCCGGCTCCCGGGGCCGCTGGCCTCCACCTCCCCTCCCTGGACTCCGGAAGCCCCTCAGCCAATGCTCTCACACCCCTAGGAAGGGGCCTTGACTCCTGTCCCCCACCCCCTGCTCAGGACCGAGGTGGCCAGGACTCCAGGGTCAGTGCTGGTCTGGGGGGCAACGTGTGGCCTGCGTGCGGCCTGCGGCCTGAGGCAGGAGAGGAGCCGGGGGACACGGGGACACATTACCATCCTCCTCAGTTCTCTGCAGAATCCTGTTTTCGGGAGCTGGAGGCGGGGAGGGGCGGGGCGCAGCTCGCCCCCGCAGCTGCGGGGGGTCTGGCGCAGTCTGTCAGCCCAGCTCAGCTCCTGGCTCCATCCACGGCCCTCAGCGAGCAGGTCGCAAGTGCTAAGCAATGCTTTAAAAAAAACTGTTATATTTCAGCAGCGGCATAAAAATTTAAATCCTTGGGTTTTGGGTTCCTTCCAGAACAGTAAAGTAAGCCAGGTTAAAACTGCCAGGGAGAGGGTGACCGGCTGCCCCCACCCACTGGGCCTGCTCCGCCTTCCCCCACCCCAGCTCCCCCCCTCCACCCCAACTCCCCCACCGTGTCTGAATTTCCCCTCAGGCCCTCTTTTTGCCACCAGCAACCTAAGTGACTTCCAGGTCACCACCCCAGGCCTGAGTCCTCACTGTATACTTTCCTGGTGACTTCAGCTGTCTCCCATGACTGTATCACTGTCATGGGAAATTCACCCTGTTCAAAAGGCAGGCAGGCGTCTCCCTTTCACAGGCCGGCCTCTTCCCAATTTCCCCACCACTTGCAATAGCTGCAGCCCCCAAGCCCTCTGCCATTAAAGGCCTAGGCTGACGCCTTCCTCTCCCGAGCTCCTGTCTACACCCATTCAATCTGATCCAAATCCTGCAAATCCTCTCCTTGAAACATCACTCAGATCCTCACGATGCTCGAAGAAGGTCGAGCCTTGAAGGTCAAGAGTGCGAGGAAGGGCGTTCCAGGAAAGGGAACAGCATATGCAAAGGCAGGAGGCAGCGAGCGC